>NJET01000068.1:80358-103274 GCA_002591415.1 Ophiocordyceps australis | reverse complement strand
TTTTTTTTTTTCTAAACCCAGAGACGGCCCGTTTCCAGTAAGCCCTTTGTCTTTCAAGTAGTGTTTTCTGAGCAGACGTCTTTCCCTTCAAGTAGAGTAGAGACAATCGTTTCTTCCTTGTCCCCCATTTTTGTTTATGCGCTACATCAAGGCAAAACACTGGAATACGTTGATGGCCAAGGTCCATGCGAGGCCTTTCCAAGCCCCGGGACTGAGGTTTGCCGAAAAAAAAAAAGCTTCTTCTTCTTGTCAAACCGAACTGGTCCATGATTTTCGTCTTTGCATAATGTAACACTTGGGACGCATGATGCGTCTTGTCTTCTCCTTGGCAGAGTCTGCGAGCCTTGGGTGCATCGATGGGCCGCCATAGCCAGGCTGAAGCCTGCCGTGTTACAAGATGCGCAAACATCTTTTCACGCATCCAAGAAACACGGCTGTCCACGCAGCCTGGCTCGTGTACGGCGCCACGTTTTCGTTTTGTGTTTTTGTCTATGCTGAGAAGGACTTGAAAAGCTTATACGAGAAAGTTTATACGATGAGAGATTTATGCCTCGTGGTTAGTATTACCAATAAAAGAAGGAAACGCCGCTTGATGGCTTCCGATGGGCTGGCGAGCTCGGATGTGTTTGAGAAGAGGCAGCAAAATGTCGGGGGCCGTTGCTGTGTTGTGTTGTAAAATCAAAAGAGTCTTGATTGACCTCTAGCCCAGGACCAAGCAGTCAGTGTAAAACAAGAGCAACGTGACAAAGGCGTCCGAGTCGCCAGGACAAAGAGCGAAGAGCTATAGGGTAGCCAAGTTTAGCGTGCACCAGTCGGGAGCAGCCAGCTTCGAGTCAGCACATGACTAAGCGGCAAATCACGTGCGCGCAGCTCTGGAGTCGCGAATAGCTTTTTGCAGCAAAAGCGGCCGTGTTTTTGCGACTTCACTTGGCCAGCTATGCGCCCAGCGACAAGTATCCAACTGCCGGAGCTTAGACTCGCAGCTATAACCAATGAAATACTATACAAACGCACCATAGACAATTTCCCGACATGATTGCCCGCGTCAACCTGCAAGCTTCGAGATAATTCCAGTGCCAATTGCTGCTCGCTGAATACGGCGGCCTATGTTGACCCAGCTCACACTGGCACGTCGCAAGCATGGCCTATGAGCCACGCCCCGACCATGGTGATCGAGGCGGAGGCGGCCAGGATGGCACATATGTCAAGATTCGCGGCCGACGTGAGTTGTCTCTTGTCCGTCTGTTTGCTGGCCCGGCTTGTACTCCACGTCTATCAAGAGCTTGTTGGCAGCCACAGCGCCAGGCTGCTTCACTCTTGCGCCATCAAGCTTCACAACGGGCCTTGTTACCATCTTGAAACTGCTCTGGCTTGGTCGCGTCTTGCGCCTTCCTCTCATTTTTTGCACTCGTGGAGCTAACTCTGGCTTCCTCAGGGCCCGTTACCGACTATAGCGCCACCATTATACACTGGCAGCGCAGCCGGATGCCCAACTACAAGGGCGGCTACGCAGGCGAGGCGGAGCGCCCAAGCGCGAGCTACATTGTAGATGTGCGTTGCTTCAGAGACTGGCCGGCCCTGGCCCCATGCTTACTCGCCGACAGATGGTGCCGCCTGCTGGACGCCCGTGGTCAGCTGCCGACAGCATACCGGCAAAGCATCTTCACTCGTCTCTCAACAAGATTAAGCACCCCATCAACGTGGTGCGATGGACGCCTGAAGGACGCCGCCTGCTGACGGCATCGACGAGCGGCGAGTTTACGCTGTGGAACGGCACCGGCTTCAACTTTGAAACCATTATGCAGGCCCACGACTCGGCCATTCGCGCCCTGGAATACTCGCATAGTGACGACTGGCTCATCTCTGGCGATCACGACGGCCTCATCAAGTACTGGCAGCCCAACTTTAACAATGTGCAGAGCATCCACGCTCACTCGGACCCCATTCGCGATCTCGCCTTTAGCCCCAATGACTCCAAGTTTGCCAGTGCATCAGACGACTCCACTGTCAAGGTCTTTGACTTTGCCCTGGGCCAGATGGAGTCCAAACTCGAGGGCCATGGCTGGGACGCAAAGTCTGTCGACTGGCATCCCTCCAAGGGCTTGCTTGTTTCCGGCTCAAAGGACCATCTCGTCAAGCTCTGGGACCCGCGCAATGGCCGCTGTCTAACCACGCTCCATGGCCACAAGAGCAGCATCACAAAGGTCATGTTTGAGCGGGTGCGTGGCATGTGCTTTGCCACTTCTGCTCGAGACCAGACGGCACGCGTCTTTGACCTGAGAATGATGCGCGACGTATGCCTGCTCAAGGGCCACGAAAAGGACATTGCCACCCTGACCTTTCATCCCATTCACCCCAATCTGCTCACCACGGGCGGCATGGACGGCGCCCTCTTCCACTACCTCCTCGACACTCCCAATCCCCCTCCCGGCCAGCCCCTGACTGTTGGTCCCTATGACAGCCTTGATCCCACCACGACGCCGGCCCAGTCCATCTGGCCCTCCCACAAGGTTCCCTACGCACACGACTACGCTATATGGTCTCTCGACTGGCACCCCCTGGGCCACATCTTGGCCACGGGTTCAAACGATCGCATAACGCGGTTTTGGACGCGCCCGCGGCCCGGAGAGACGGACATTATGCAGGACCGCTACCACATTGGCGAGGCTGCCGCCGAGGCCCAGGGCACGTGGGACCGCCGAGGCAACCGCCGCCAGCGCCAAGAGGAAGAGCAGCAGGAAATGGAGGACGAAATGGACGCTCTGGTTGACCAGGACGCGCTCAAACAGCCCCTGACCTCATTGCCTGCCATTCCTGGTCTTCCCCTTGGCGCTGCTGCTGTGCCTGGTCTCGGCGCCGGCTTGCGTCCACCGCCCATTCCAGGCGTGGGAGCCATGCCCGGCGCACCGCCTCCGCCGCTGCCCCTTTTTGCGCTCCAAGGCCTCAATGGTGCGCCGCCGCCGCCTTTGCCCGGCCTGGATCCCAACAACCCGCCTGATCCCGCCCAGCTTCTTGAGCTCATGAAGAAGGCTGGCGTGCCTCTCCCGCCCCCCGCAAATCTGCCTCCGGGCGCGCTGCCCCCAGGCCTGATTCCTCCCCCGGCACCCGGCGGCTTCTCCTTGCCCGTGCCTCCGCCGCCCATGGCCGTGCCCGATGGCGACAAGACAGACGCGGCCAGACGGCGCGCGCCACTTCCATCCCAGGAAGAGAGCTTGAGGCAGGAACAGCGCAATGGAAAATACAGCCGTGTAAGATAGCGCGCTCTCGGGCCTGCTTGGTGCATCTTGCTTCTATCTTTTTCTTCTTCTGGGCTCTTGGTTTTTTTTTTCTGAGCAAAAACAAATGCAAAATGTATCCTCCAACTCGGGGCGGGGGAAACAAGGAGCAGCAGCAGCGAAATGGTGTTATACGAGTAGCATGAGTGTATTCGGGACGTGGGCAGATAGATATTCAAATGCCAGCTACAAGCAGAAAAAAACATTGGATTGACATGGTTGAACAAGACGCAAAGTCTGTACTCAAGTTGTTGACAACAAGGAGACATGGGAGTAGTACAGTTTACAGGTGCAAATAGACAATGGAGAAAAGTCAAATAAGCTTCAAAGCAGTTGGGAAAGGCAAGAATTGTATTCTACAAAAATTATGAAACCAAGAAGACAAAGAAAAGAGGGGGAAAAAGAAAAAGGGCGCTATAAATGCAAAAAAAAAAAAAAAAAAAACCCAGGTTGTGTCCACTACAATTGATTGCTCGCGATTCGCCTTGCCAAGATGCTTGGTAAACGCATCTGATACTACTTGACGCTATTGCAGTTGTTACATCATCTTGTCTTGACGCTCTCATGCTGCTATGCCTGTTTATAAAAGACAAAAAAAAAGAAAGCCATGAGGTAGGGCTTGCTCAAGACTTTGGAGCTGGCAGAGCAGGCTTGGCAAAGGCCTTTTGCCTTTCAGCATACTCCTTGATGACGAGGGAGCAACTTGTGTCGGCACAGAGACGGCGACGACGCTGGGGAGGCAGCTTGGTGGCAAACTCGAGGCCGCTGGCGCGCTCCACGGCTTCCACGGGCACCTCGAATTCGGCAAGGGGTTTCGAGTTTGGAATAGGGCTGTTTGGAAGGACAAAGGCGCCAATAGCGACATTGCCGCCCGTCTTGCCATCCTCGGCAAAGATGACCTTGTAAAAGTGGGTGGGCACGGCGACTGAGGGCGGATTGCCAATCACCTCGTAATTGACATACCACTTGTTGTCGTCGGGATTCTGGCGAGGGAGATAGAGCGGACCAGTGACGATGCGGACCGAGGGATACGACTTGGTGAGGCGGCGGCAAAAGTCCTCAAAGTGAGCCCAGTAGTCGCGGTTGAAGCCGGTTCCAACCTGGGGACACATGTTTGAGAGGTAAAAAGTCTCATCCATGGCCTGCTGGGACCACTTTGCATCGGCAGCAGGCACTTGGTGGCCGCGGTCGTAGCCGCTGCGAAAGTAGTCCTTGAGCAGGGCGCGAAACTTTTGCGGAACCGCCATATCCTCAACAAAGACGCTGTCCTTGCGATCGCCCTGGCGCATGGCGAGCGAGGCGGGCGTGATGTGCTCCACGACCCAATGGGGGTTTCGCATACGGCGGTCGTAGCTCGAGATGAGGGCAGACCGCGCAGCCACGTCGGCAACGGGGCCGGGGAAGCCATATTCAAAGAGGCCGGCAGGATTGACCGGGTTATTCGTTGCAGTGGTGCTGGCGAGACCAGGCTGGGACATGGGCGCTGGCAAGGTTGGCGTTGGGCTAAAAGTCGTGCTTGGAGTTGGAGCTTGCTTCGAGGAGCGAAGAGAGTATATGGCTGCGGTGAGGGCGGCACCTCCGCTGGCGCTAAGGGCAGCAATCATGGCGAGGGTAGATTTTGACATTTTGGACCAAGTGGCGAGCCGGCCCGGCTGTGGCATTTATAACAAGCCGTGGACCAGTCTTGTCTCAGAGATGCTATCAATGGCGAAAAAGGCATCCACAAGACAGCAGCAAATGGGGGGCGCCACAGTCAGCGGATCAAGAGTGGTGACAATGCCGACAAGACGAGAGAGGCGCCGTGTCCACGCGCAGGGCAATCAAGCATGTGCGGCTGTCGCGCGGCGCCGAGGCACATGAGAGGTCAGCGGTGAGCTTCTTGTCAAGGAGGAAAAAAGGCTGCTGGTTTTTTTTTCTTCACCTTGGGAAACGTGATGTGGCTGGTGGGTGATGTGTGTGGCTGTGCAGGGCCAAGACTGGGGATGGATGCCTGCGCTCGAGAAGGCTGAGGCTATTGCTGTGGCCTGTTTCTCTCATATCCAACTACCAAGCCGAAAAGGCTAGATGGATACAAAGAGTAGAATAAGCTGAGCGTGAGGCGTCGGGTAATAAACTTGGGCTCAGAGTAGGTCATGGGTGGTGGCAGTGGTACTAGTCTTTGGCTGATGCTTGCTTGCACTCCTTCATCTCATTTCGTACATGTTTTTTCCCACAACCATTTTGTTTGCTCATACATGAAATTCACGCTCGGCAGGCTTCGCAGTCTGTTCCACCTGCCTCTAAGGCCTGTTCTGGTGCAAATACAAGCTCTGTCCTTTCCCTCGGTCTCTTCTCGTCTTTGACTCTTGCCAGTCTTGCCTCGCCTTTGACTGTTGCCCCATTGCGACTTGAATTCTTTCATTTGCATGCTACTTGACTCCTCCTCTTGCCTTATTTTGTTCTTGGTCGCCCTTCTTCTCATGCGCCAGATGGGTGGTGAACGGACCAATCTCTACCACTCTGTCGCCTCACCATGACTTTTATCCATTCTTTCTCACCATTGACTATTCTCAGGAACCAAGGCCACCACAGATAATGAGCAGACAAAATGATGAACATTTGCTACACGTCGAGGAACGTCTGCTACGCCTGTCGCGAACCGCTGCCAGAGTACGTCCCTACGAAATGCAGAGACTGCCTCGAAGCGGTATACTGCACTTTTAATTGCCTACTGGACGACTGGGACGAGCATCGAGAAATGTGTAGCAAACGAGCCAAAGAAATGGGCAAGCTCAACGAGAAAATGTTGCTATCACCACCACGAGGGCTAGTGTGGGGAATTGCACGTCCTTTTACCCATCTCGGAACGCGCACTTGGCTCTCGTCGCGATGCATGGATGATGTCTATGGCCTCCTCATAGACAGTTACCGACTACGTTCGCGTGACGAGTATTTTTTGGAAGGCAAAATGACGACGGACAATATTTACGGGGGCGCCGGGAGTTCTCTGGTTGATTTTCAAAAGTTTCTCGACGCGGCCGAGATTCATGGAGGCGTATTGCCCATGTGGTGGAATGCATATAGGAGGGAGGAATGTGAGACGCTTGGCCTGACGCCCATGCAGCATTTCTACTTGAGTGAACTAATAAGCCCGACGGTCCTTGCTGAATTTTACGGCGACCAGTACTTTGCGACGCAGCTTCGCATGTTTGGGGAAATTGTCAAGGGCCGAGCCATTAGAAACCTCAGCAGAGAGCCTGAGAGAGTCTTGTTGAGTGGTTTTGAGGTGGGCATCCAGGACCAGCCAATGCCTTGGTCGTTTATTCGGATTGATTGTCCTCGATATCGAAATCAGTCTTTTGATGAAGCTTATAATGATTCTTGGAACTAGCGTCTTATTCTTGGAGGCATACAAAGAGCGTGGATAGCGAGTTGAAGGGGGCAAGGCTGTGGCTCAGCATTGTGGCTCAAGGCTATGCAGCGACGTGAATGACTATGAGCACTCATGACTATTAGGTAGACAAGTAACAAACTTGGTCGCGCTTGTGACTGCTTGAAGCGTTTGACTAGTAGTAGTCGTGATGCTCGTTGCTTTGTGAATGTCACGTCTACAATGTCGCCAAATTGGTTTTGTGGTGGTGCAAGTCACAAGCTACTAGTAGTAGCAGCAGGACCGTGGCGCGTGAGGCTTTGACGCCCTCGCATCAAGGTCTTGAGGGGAGCGCCTCAAGTCTTTTAGGTGCACGCTGTATCAAGCCGCACTGCCCCCAGCGTCTGTCTTGCCTGCTTGGGCGCGTGCTCCCTCGTCATGGTTAGCGACGGATTTATTTTTAGCTGACGGAGAAATTGTATATTTTGGTGGGCGAAAATGTCTTTTATATAATAATCTGCTCAATCTATTCAAGACAAGAAAAAGAAAAGAAAAAAAGGGCCTCGATGCCCACCAACTAGACTTTTTTTTCCCTTGTCTATTGTCTAGCAGTGTACAAATTTCGAAAACAAGAAAAAAAAAAAGAGGTTTTGAATCTACAACATTTACAGCATCAGAGCACTGACAAGACCAGCAGCCAGCAGAGGCGCCACGACACCGCCAATGGGCAAAGGGCGAGGGGCGCTGCCCGTGGCGACGGACGAAGTGGACTGGGAAGCAGAAGCCGTCGCCGTTGCCGTGGTGGCAGACGTGGCGGGCTGAGAGCGCGTGCGGCTAAACTCTGCGGCTCCGGGGGGCGGCGTGGTGGGCTTGGGGACTCCTGATGGGCAGTGCCAGTGGTCGTTGTGGGGAGTGCAGGCTTGCGTTTCTGAGGATGTGGCTGGTGGCGGCGGGGGGGTGGAGGGCTTGGGCACGCCGGGAGGGCAGTGCCAGTGATCCGAGTGGGGGGTACAGCCGTTGTTGTCGTGGTCGTGGTCGTGGTCATCATGGCCATGGTCATGGTCGTGGTCGTGGTCATGGTGGTCGTGGTCATTGTCGTCGTCATCGTGACTGTGGCTGTGGTCGTTGGTGTGGCTGGTGGCTGTGGCGGCTGGCTGGTGGCAGTGCCCTAACATTTGTTAGCCTCGTGCTCCCCCATTACTTGACAGCCACCAAGACATTGAAAAAGAAGGAATATATTGCTGAAAAAAAAGAAAAAAAAAACGCTGTGAGAAAAGCAAGAGCTTACAGTGGTCTCCGTGCGGCTCGCAGGCACCAGAGTTGGTGGGCGACGGCGGCAGCGTCTTGCTCTCAGATGTCAAGGGCGTTGGCTCCTGCGGCGAGGCAACAGCCAGGCCCAAGAGGCATATGGAAAGCCACGTTTTGGCATGCATCTTGACGAGGTAGGAATGGCAAGGAGCTGGATCCAAGCACGGGCTTCAGTTGCAAAAGAGCAATGAGGATTGATGTTGCAGTCAGCCAATGGACAAGAATGGACAAGAGTGCAATTGCAGCACGCCAACGGATACACTGTTGAGCAGCAGGTCGAGGCCCGTGCCTTAAATACGCCCATAAACATGCTCGGTGGGTCAAGAGCCCATTGCTCTATAATACTACTTCGCGGCGACTTGCATGCGCCGAGTCTGGGCCCCCTTGATGGTGTAGGGCCATGGTGGTTTGCTCCTTGGCCGCTCGGGGCACGTCGACGCGAGAACCTCTTTGGTCTCAGCAGGACTAGGTTTGCCATGTTGTTTTTGCTCTTTTACTGAATCAGGTCCCAAATAGCGGGATAAACAAGACGTCGGGTCCTGGCCCACGGGACTCGATACATTTGTATACATGACGAGGTCATGGCCAAGTTTGTTTGTCTTTTTCCAAAACCATGTGTTCTTGAACATGATGGCTTCCTGGTACTATCCCGAGAGACACGTGCTTGGAAGCGGCGCCGACTTCGGCTTACCGTGACTCCTGGCGGCGCAGACGAAAGCTTTTCAGCCATGGTAAGCAAAATAATAAGCTCATCCATGGTGACCACGTTCCATTCTTGCATTAATCAATCCAATTATATGACTCTTGGTTTTGGATAAATGGTAAGCGTCAAGCCGTGTAGCCTGCGCTAGTGGCTTACCACTACAAGAGCATTTTGCACCGCACAACCCTGATGAGCAGATTTACCAGCAAAGCCCAAGCCGAGACCCTGGAGAACCATTTGACCTTGAGGGCTGCATTGATGGCTCTTGTTGTTTAGGCCTAGCCAGCACCAGGTCCGAGGGGTGCCAAGTGGATCCGGAGCAGCGACTAGTAAGCAGACGGCCGCACAGGATGGCAAGGAAAAAACAAGGCCAAGTCGGTGTCTTCAACGGTTGGGGGTTTCTATTTTTTTTGGGGGGGGGGTTTCTCATGTGTTATTGCACGTGCTACGTGCCAAGCTGTCGCAGCGTGTCATTGATATATACGTAGTATTGTTTGGTTTGTACGAGCCAAGAGTGTCTTGGAAAATTGCTCCGGAAGCCATGACACGGTGGTAAGCTGTAACCAAATAACGTCAATACCATCATGGTGCACAAGAGGTTTTTTTTTTCTTCATTCCGTTTTTAGAAAGAGTTTCACATCTACCCATTTGAGGGGGGGGGGAACGCTTGTCTGGACCAGGTGGATTCAAGATTATAAGGTTATACACGAACCAGGGAATTGGTGCCACGGCAAGGCGAATGGAGTCATCTATCCTTTTCCAACTTAAAAAGCCGCCGCAATCTAGCTGTAAAACTATAATCCTAATCCTTAAAATCTTTAATGTCTCTAACCACGGGTCCCTTTTCAGGGTTTGTCGTTTTGAGGCTTTAGGATCCTATATTCCGTGTAGTTCAACGTGCCGCGATATGCTGCCACGTGCTGCCCCGCTGCCCAGCTTGTAACGCATCGCGCGGCCGGACAAGGGAAGCCGGTCTGCGCCTTGGCAGCTTGGTGGCTATTTCCAAGGCTGTCAGGGGCCAAGCGGGACAAGTCTGCCAACTTGTGCATACTATTAATGATGGCATTTCACCCATGCCAGTTCACGTCACAGGTTTCGAGACATTCAAGTCTGCGTGCCGTGCTGCATGGAGCCGAGGTGGCTGGCCGCTTCTCTGTTACACAACAGACTCGGGTGCTTCCTGAGAGCGGCACGTAGTAGAAGCAACTCGGGACCCTTGCCGACACTGGCCAACTCCATCAGTAATACTTGGGTTAATGATATGAAGCTTGCGGCTTATTTCACACCATGCTGGGGAATAAAAATCGCTAGTATACCCTTGACAGAGACATGGGACGATAAAGGAGAAATATGCCACAGATGCTCATCACCTGAGCCATCACTTGCTTCGCTTTTTTATAGATGCGTTGACGGATGCAAGTTGAAAGAGCAGTGCAACCCTCATTGGGCGATTTTCTTGGTCATAATCCGACCCGAGTGAGGGGTATCTCAAGCCACCGCCACCCACCAGCCGTCATGTCGCGACAACACGAATGCAATGCATGACTTGATTGTAGGACGTTTTTGCCGAGTGGCAAACGCTGGCTCTTGTCCTCGCCACCATGGCCGTATAAAGAGGCAGTTGATTCTGGGTAATGGGGGAAACAAGAGCACCAGTCAAGCTCCCATCTTGCATAGTACAGACTTGCCTATACCCTTCATACCCAGCTCTAGTCTATACCAAAAGCCTTTATAGCTTCCTGCTCATCCCCAGCTCCAATCAATATGCAGTCCTTCAACGGCCACATTTTGCTCAAAATCACAAAGTCGTTTGATCCCGTATGGAATGACCGCGGCAGCGGGGGCTCAAGGAACGGCTCTTTTTGGCATCCCAAGTCTGAAGACTACTACCGTCCTGTTGGAAGTGTCGCAGTCCCCAACTATGACGACATTAATGGGAAGCGCTTCTCCATCCTCTTGAAGCGAAACCCGGATGCCAACATTCATGGCCCGGAACCCCTTGCTCGGCCAAAGGGCTACCAGCTCATCTGGAAAGACGAGGGGAGTGGCGCCAATGAGAACGGCTCGCTCTGGAGGCCTGTTCCTCATACAGGCTACAGGTCGCTTGGTGATGTCGTGCAAAAGGGCTGGGAGGAACCAGATATTGAAAGGATCTGGTGCGTGCTTGACGAATATGTCCAGGGCAGCGACTACGACCGAAGAATTTGGGACGATACAAAGACCAAGTCTAGCAAGGACGTGTCTGTTTGGGAGATTGTGAATCTCGTAGAGTTTCCTTCAGGTCCCCCAGAGGGCGTCAAGATGGAGGATTTGATTGGCTGTTGGCGGGCAAAGGAGGGCCATTCGCCATATCCAGAGCATGTCCTGGCGCGCAAGCTCGTCAAAGGGCTGTTTCAGGCGCCATGAGATTAATCTTTTTTTTAACCTGCTCTTGTATCTGGGTTACAGATGAGAAAATAGTCTACAAAGGCTTTGTGTGAGTCAAGGTTGAGCCGGGACTCTTGCAGAAACCAAGTTGCACGTGGTTGAAAATATCAACACTGTAATGAATTGGTGCAAGTGCTTTGCAGGTGACTCATTATGGTATATAAATGTATATCAAGTCTTGATATTCGCTCGACTTCCGACTGCAAATAGCCACCATGGACAAGTTTGGTGCTTTATCCGAAACTCAATTTGGTCCGAGAAATGGAACTGCTCGTTGGCCAACATTACTAGGCAGTATAACCATTTCAGTCCATATTCGTAAAGAGTGTTGCTACTGGCAAGGTAATGGATTGCTAATGGCCAGATAATCTGCCCGACTTGCTAGACTTGCTAGACCTTGCTAGAGCTAGCTACAGTTAGGTCTTTATATAGGCGTAGCGAGTCCAAGATTACTAGAAAGATACCCTTATACTAAGATACTTTAAAAAACTCTTGCTACCTTGCCATTAGCAATACTCTTCGTAAAAGTTTCCTTTCTTTGTCGACAGCGTTACATGGTACCGTGAGATTGGGGCCGGGTGGGGAGCGGTAGTTATGAATCCCGACTTAGTAACCGAGGCCATATGATAATGCTGAAAGGTTTTTGCAACTTGGGCTCTCGATGCCAACATTACGGTTCATATATGTTGCAATGGAGCATTGCCATAGGTTCCTTAAGAAAAAAAACTACCGTGGAACGAGTCCAAGTTTTGGGTGCAACGTCTGATTCATCGCTCTGCCACTGAAGCATGCTTTCAATAGATATACAAGGTCAAGTATAGGATATGACTAGGTGCACACAGTAGCAACCAAAGCACTAGCGCATAGGCCCAGTGGGAAAAAGGACTCGCTTGGACGACTTGCTGCCAGGCCTCGAATCTTTATATAAAGGAGCTCTGGGCAGCAAGAACAAGCCATTGAGGAAAGATTCATCAGCAACAGTCATTGTGCACTCAAAGCCATCATGGAACCCATGCAAATTTTCAGTCCACAGTTGACCACGTCGTCATGGCACTACAGCTGCAGCTACGTCTCTGATACACTCAAGCTCCATCGGAGTGAAATAGCCATGATATCCAATATTGTTCACAAGGATCCCTTTGAGCTGGACAAGCACGCCATGGATTGGGGTGCATATATACTCAACCTGTTGCCGCACAAACTTGCCCACCAAGACTTGTCCGAGGCCGACAGAGACAAAATGAGGAAGCACATCAATATGGAAGCAGGAATGTCATGGCTTCTCCAAGACATGGGAAAATTGGCCGACTGGTTATTCAAGCAGCGCGAGACCAAGACTCTCTTGTGCTGGCCGCGGCACGACACCATGAGATTCATTGACGCTTTTCAATCCATGACCCAAGGACTCATGAACGCTTTTACCAGCCAGGAGTCGCTCCTCAACAGAGCCACTGGTGAGACGCTGCCAACGGTAGCCGGGCCAGGCATCGTTGCCTTTGACCAACCTCACTGTGTGCTTCCTGACTCGCCCTATTTTACCGATGTGGCAACAGCCGTGGCCGACATTGAATACAAGATTGATGCGCAGCCCGTTTTAAAGGAACAACTGGCCGACGAAATGATGTACAAGATCCTGACTGCCTATCAGCATCCTTTTCTAAAGGCACTCGGCGAATCAACGCTCTCAACGATACGGTGTACGCGCAAGAGCGGCTGCGTCAACTTTCTAGCATATGGGCTAGTCTATGCCGCTGAAGATCGCTCCACGCTGCTCGAAGGAGTGCGCAATTCTTTGAGCAACAGGTTGCCAACATGCATAGCCCATAACCAGACGGCACTCAACTCGTCCTTGATATACATTGACCATGGCAACTGAGTCATGATGATGCAACTTTTTTTGTTTTGGGTTTGGTTTGGTTGTGAGCGAGGCCAAGGGTCGAGACGTATTCGTATTCGCGACACGGGCGGCGAGGACAGCTTCTAGAGAGGAGGGAGAGAGAGAGAGATGGGCAAGTAGAATCTGCAGGTTAAAAAGGGCGAGCTGGGCAATGTGCCTCTGCGAGATAGATTGCTTCTGCGGCGGTTAGTCTTGGCCGCCATACAAGGCAGCAATAATTGGTACTACTAGTAATAGACAATACATACTACTGGGACAAGTAGTGGTGATGGCGTACTAGTAGTAGTAGTAGTAGTAGTAGTAGTAGTAGTAATAGTACTAGGAGTAGGAGTAGTACTACTGTAGGTAGTGGAGTGGGTAGCAAGAATACAAGGCTGGGACAAAACAAGCAGAGACAGCGTCTTGCATCTTGCATGTAGATACATTACACATGGTGGTCAATGCCAGCAGGCGCTTCTGAGTTGGCATTGCATGCTGCCAAGGATCCCCCGCGTCTTGTCGTGGAGCGCCCCTTGGCTTCCAAAAGGGCCATCAAGGCTCATGCGGCGGCAGGAGCAAGCCATCAAAACAAACAAGCGCCTCGACAGCGACACGGCTGTGTGAGAGCGTGTGAGAGAGTGTGTGAGAGAGCGAGTGTGTGTGTGTGTGTGTGCAGATCAAAGCGCCTCTGGAGCGCCAGAGACTAAATTGCCAATACCAGAGCTGTATGTAGTGTATTAGTAGTGTATGTAGTGTATGTATATATGCATGTATGTACCAGGTTGGCCGGGCGAGAAAGGTGTAGCGCGACCATGTACTTGCTAGTTGCCTGCTGCTGGCTGACGGGGCAAGAGCGGCTGTGACGGAGCGCGAGAACCTTGATGGCCAGGTCTGATGGCTGCCAGCGTCTGCCCAGCTGGCAGCTCCTGCCCCAGACCAAAGCCTGGAGACGCAGCCTCAACGCGTCTGGCTCGGGCCCTTGTCCCTGTTTTGATTTGCTTCTGCTATACTCGCCCTGTCACTCGTCCTTGGCCGCCAACTCTTGTCTCGCCGTTGCTTCCTCCTTGCATGTCTTGCACGCCTCGTCAACGTCTAATAAAAACGCCCATGATAAATATATCTGCGCCTGCCTACTTTTCCGCGCTTGTCTTAGCGCCTCTTTTCTCCTTTGACCTAGCAATTCCCACGCCTCACCAGCCCGTCAATCATCGCCCCAATTCCATGCCTGACATTGCCTCGAGCTTTAAAGACTCTCGCTGCTCCTTGACCCCTTGAGTATATCTTGATTCACCGACCCTGCACTTCTTTGTACCGTCAATTGCCGCCCGCGGCTGTACCACGCGTAGCTTTTTTTTTTCTCTTTGACTTTTTTACTTGGCATTTAGACAGTGGCAACTTTTTTCTCTTACCCCCCCTCTTCCTCTGAACAAGGAGACCCTCTCCTCCCCCGTTTTTGCTCACCCAACAAAGAAGCATATACAAGAAATTTCAAGTCCGCCTGTCTGCTCCATGATAAGAGCCTTCAGTACTCGCCCGACGCCTCGTACATACTTTACTAGCCGACGGTCCCGATTCAAGTGTCGCTGTCATGGCCTTTACGGAGCCACAAGCCAGCATGCCTCTGGTGGCTACAGAGATGGACAATGATACCCGCGGCTGGATCATGTGTATTGTCAGCGGCATTGGTGCGTAATGGCTCCAAAAAAGGGAGCAAAACCCCCTCGCAACTGAGTGCTGACATGGCAATAGCTTGCGTTTTTGGCGCCTCCATAATATGTGTCGACGTGGTAGTTCGTCTCTTCCCCGGCAAGCACAATTTTCGAATCCAAGAGAGCAGCATTTTTCTCGCCTGCTCTCTCAGCCTCAGCTTTGGAGTCATGCTCTTTTCTTCACTCTATAGCATGCTGCCAGAGTCAAAGCAGTACCTCAGGGATGAGGGCTGGGCCGACCAGCCGGCTGGCTTCGCCATGATGGGCTGCTTCATTGGCGGCTTCATCGGAATCCAAGCCATCTCTCGATTTCTGCACCAGTACATGCCCTCGCACGTTGTCGACTGCGACCACAGCCACGATGATGATGGTTCAACTGCCGCTGCCGCCTCTCATACCCGGCCTTCCTCGGGCGGCCACTCGCACCGGCAGCAGTCGCGCGTCAGCAGAGCTCGCAGACGCGTCTCGAGAAATCATTCAACTCATAGCGGTGCCAAGGGCGAGACTACACCCCTGCTTCTAGATGCCGACCGCGACTTTGCCCGCGATTCTTCGACATGCCACACAGCTACCAAGTCGAGTCGGAGACTGGACCCCGTCCGCGGCGCTGCTACTGATGAAATGGCTGAGCGGCCTGTCAGTCCTCTTGTTGCTACTGCCACCAAGCGATCTCGCACAGCTGGAGACCTTGGCCGTCGTCCGTCCATGTACGATGTGCACAAGCGCGTCATGTCCTTTGTCAAGGACACCAAGTGCAACTGCGATGAGGAGGGAGACTGCTACGGCTATACCGATCCCTGTGGCCAGGAATGCTTCAAGCATCTTGCCGTGCGCCCATCAAACGGAAGCAACAGCGTCCGCCATGCCACGCTGCTGCGCACCACGACGGGGCCCTTTTATCCGCAGTCTGCATCTGTCTTCCACGGAAGCACCAGTAACGGAGCCCATGAAGCTGGCAATCAGCACCAGCAGCGCCCAGATGGCACGGAGCCCTTGAGCCCCATGTTTCGAACTAGTCGAGCTGCATCCCGCGAGCCCTTTCCTCCAGCAGAGGAGGACCGTCGGGAATGTATTTCTCTTCGCCGTAACAGTGTCTGCGACGGCGAGCACCTTCACAACCATGAGCTTGACAATGACACGTGTCATGGCGATGAGCAGAATTCGCATACTGCGGAGCTGCGCTCGTGCTCGTCCATGCAAGATGGGGACATTGAAGGACAGCACCACCACCACGTGCCCACCAATGCCTTTCTCTCCATTGGCCTTCAGACATCGATTGCCATTGCGCTGCACAAGTTTCCCGAAGGCTTCATCACTTATGCCACGAATCATGCGAATCCAAAGCTCGGCTTCAATGTCTTCATGGCGCTCTTTGTGCACAACATCACCGAGGGCTTTGCTCTGGCGCTTCCGCTTTACATGGCACTCGGCTCCCGCTGGCGCGCCATGCTCTGGTCTGCCCTCCTTGGCGGCCTCTCTCAGCCCGTTGGCGCAGCCATTGCCGCCCTGTGGTTCCGGCTTGCGCGCCGTACGCACATGACGCCAAATGCTGTTGCCTATGCTTGCCTATTTGCTGCAACGGCGGGCATCATGGTGAGCGTTGCCCTGCAGCTCTTTGTTGAGAGCTTGAGCCTCAACCACAACCGTAATCTGTGCATCTTTTTTGGTTTTATTGGCATGGCAGTATTGGGATTGAGCAACGCCCTCTTTGCTGGGCACTAAGCCTCCCTTTTGCCCCATTGCATGCATCCCTGCCCGAGGACAACGCCTGCGCTGCTAGGAGTCGTGGCTTTGTCTGCATTTACTGGGCAAAAAAAGACTAGTGGTCTCTTGGGAATGTTCCCCGTTCGTGCTTTGTTAGATGGTAGAGGTGTTTGTTTGGGGGACTTGTTCGTTTCTTTGCCTCCATGTTGCATCATGCCTGGACACGATACACAATTATTATGACTTGTTTGATCAGCAGGGATTGGTTTTCAATGGGCAGGCGTTTTTCTTCTCTACAAGCGGTTGGCTAGATTGACATGGTGTTGATAGCAACACCGAATGAGCAACGGCCAACTTGTTGAATATTGATTCAAATTATCCTTGATGATTTGTCCTTGATTCTTTTGGGACGCTCTTTGCACACTGGGATCTAATTGCGACGCCGAGACGATATTGTCTTGATTCATGATTGTCAAGTGGTATATAATGCATGTATCTGGTGGCAACATTGGTGCCGTCATGGGTATCATTGCAGTGCCGGGCTCCATGCCTTAAGACTTGGACTTGAATAGCAGTTTCAAAAATCAGAAAACGACGACGCATGCTCTAGCTAGAATTTTTTTTTTTTTTTTTTTTTGCCAACAGAAATTTGCCAAGGAAATCCCAAAAAAGCGTATTTATAATGAAAAAATGGGGGAGGGGGGGGGGAAATGCTTAAGATTAGAGTGAATGCCAAGCAGAGGTAGAGGCTGGACTGGGAGAAAGCGCCAAACTAAAAGCCGGCCAGAGACGGGTCAATATGAGCCGTATAAGGGTCGTCGGGCAGATTTCGGGCAAGGAGGATAATGTTGGTCTCGTCATCGAGCCACTCGTCATGGACGGGTCCGTACTCCAACTGAGCGGCGAAAATGCCGTCATCTGCCATGGCATTGTCTGCCATGAAATCAGACCATGAAGACGGATTTGCATCTTGTGCAAACAACTGTCTTTCCGAGTCAAGGTGCAGCAGGCCATGGGGCTCCTTGAGAACTGGGGCAGCGGCATTTGCGTCCACGTGTGAGCCCTGGCTGGTGAAGCCTGACAGGGCGTCGACAGCGTCTATCCCAGTGCCGACGTTGGAGCGTGAGAGCCGGACCCGCTTCTGGCCGAGATGGTGGAAGCGAACGTGATTTTCAAGGTTAGCCTTTGTTTTGAAGCTGTCGCCGCAGCCTTGGTCATTGGACCAGCCCTGGTAGTCGGGGCCAGAAAGAAGCACCTGGCCACAAACGAAGCGGAGCCCCTGATGAATGGTGCGCATGTGGGCGCTGAGGTTTGACTTTTTGGTGAAGCGCTTATCGCAGCCAGCATGGGTGCAGGCATGAGTCTTGCGCTGAGCCACCGTTTTGCCCGAATGATGGGTCTCAATGTGCTGCTGGAGCTCGTACTTGGATGCGGACGCGTAGTCGCAAAAGATGCAGTTTTGATGCTCCAGTCTCAAATGGGCCTCGAGCAGCAGCTGGGTGGTGAAGCCGACGCGCTGCTGGGAGCCATCCTGGGCAGTGGTGGCCTCGCACTCTGCACACCAAAACCTGACTTGGCCGTGAGCTCTGTCCTGGTGGCGCTTGAGAGCGGGCTTTGTGTTAAAGGCCTCTGAGCAGCCGTGCTCGGAGCATTCATGCGTGGGGACGCCCAAGTGGTCTTTGCGCAGGTGCTTGTGCAGCGTCTCTCGCTTGCGGAAGCTTTGGCCACATTCTGGGCAGCGGAAGCGGTCTGCGCCATCGTGGACAGCCTGGTGACGGCGGAGACGCGTGCCCGTGAGAAAGCTCTTGCCGCAGCCCGGGCGGGGACAAGGGTAGCGGCGGTCGTGTGTATGGACGGCCTTGATGTGTTGCTTGAGGTGCTTCTCCTCAATGTAGTCCTTGTCGCAGTCTGCATAGAGACACTTGAAGGGCCGCGAGTTGGTGTGTGAGTTGAGGTGGTCACGCAGCCGAGCTGGGCGGTTAAACGTCTTTGAGCAGCCGGGCCAGGTGCAGGCTAGAGTCTTGAGGTCAGAGGGAAATCTGGGACGAGGCGTCGTTGCTGTAGTTAACGAGGTGTCGGTGGTGGATGCTGGGGTTTGAGCCGGGGTCGAGTCTTGGTCGGAACCATTGTCGTCTGGAGTGTCTGGTGGCAGTTGTTAGTCTTGAGTTTGACTGGCTTTGTGTGCAGCAGCAATTGTACCACATACACAAATCGTCGTCATTTTCAGTGCGTTGGCGTTTTATTGGCAACACCTCAATGACTTGGCCCTCGGCGCTACGCTTCTCCATGGTCGAACCATTGGTCAGTGATGGCTCGCAAGTCGTGGTGGGCAGAGCTGGGAATCAAGGGAATATTTTCAATAATTTTCGGTGAGTCTCGGTCAGTTGCAGTGGGGACGTACCCACCCACGACTAGGATCCTCGGTGAATGCTCGGCAAAACTCGATTGGCTGTTGACGGCCAAGTCGACATTTTTCCTCCAGCTCCATTGTGACGCGACAAGAAGCCCCCTTTACAATATAGCTCCGACTTTCTGGCCCTTAGCTATGAGCAGAGCCGCAATCCACGATAAATACCAGCCTTGATCATGTCTGATTTTGGTGATGACGATGTCGCCGTGGGCGGGTAAGGTCTCACATGCTATGGAGCGGCGCAACAGATGGGCCAAGGGAAACTAACGGGCGATAGCGATGAGCCCATGGTGGACGAGGACGAAGTCACCGAGTTTTACGATCCCGAGGTCAACGAAGAAGGCGAAGACGGCGACCGTGACGCCAATGCGGAGGAGAATCAGGAGAATGACCACATTGTCATAATAGGAGATCCGTCAGCGGCTGCCAATGCACTCAAGAGCGGCAACAAGGCACTCAAGGAAAAGAAGATTCCCGAGAATGAGCGCACGACGACACCGTACATGACCAAGTATGAGCGCGCACGCATTCTGGGCACGCGCGCGCTGCAGATAAGGTAGCTGGGACTAGCCTATACATTTAGCCCTAGGCACTGGCTAACGGCTCTGGACAGCATGAATGCGCCTGTGCTGGTGGACTTGGAGGGCGAGTCAGATCCCCTCATGATTGCAATCAAGGAAATGAGAGAAAAGAAGATTCCTCTCATTGTACGGAGATATCTACCTGATGGATAGTATGTACTTTGAAGCCATGGGGGGAGGGTTTTTTTTGCGTGACGAGTGCTAACTGGGGCTAGTTACGAGGATTGGACGTGCGAGGAGCTGTTACAATGAAGCTCGTTTGCAGCGAATGGCGATGAAAGAAAAGGGGGGGGTGCAGTTGTTGTGGTCTTGGCAAAGCTTGTCGTGCTTTGTTGAATGCTTGTTGCGAAAGACGTGTCTAGGATACGGCTCTTGATGCGACTGGGCAGAGGTGCCGTTTTCAAGGCATCTGGAAGATACATATAGATGTTTGTCAATGTTAGCGATTAGAAAAATTGGAATCCTGGTGTGCCGTGGGCATTTTGGGCGGCTTTTGCAGACTATAACACAGGCAAGGGAGACGAAGAGCAGCAATGTCCCAAAGCATAGAGTATGGGGCTTGAATATTGGCAGTTGGAAAGGCATGATGACGGGAAAAGTAATGAGACTGGAGATGGGTTTGCAGACTAGTAGAGCAGAGACTAGTGGTTTGTCGTCTAGGAGCCAACAAGGGACTTCATTCCAGTGCACTACACCAGGGACAGAGGGATATTGTCTCGTGTCTGCCCTGGCCGATTTCTTGCGCAGTCGAGCAGAGTACCTGCAAGAGTTAGAGGTACTTTACTCAAACGAGAAAAGAGAGATTTGGAGATACTTTACTCAAACGAGAAAAGAGCAAAAGATGGCCTCTTGTCGTCGCCCTGCGCGCAATGCCCGTCGAGGCATGACGTCATGGGGTGTCGTTGCCACAGAGCAAGCATGCTTGTCGGGGCTTGTGCGCCGTACAACCTAGGCGTCATGACGCTCGTCAAGGGCTGAGCTTTGGTGTGATTCAGCTTGGTGGGTGATGCGGGTAGCATGTGTCTGTGTCAAGGGCGGGGGAGGAGAAGAATTGACGCCTTGTTTAAAAGGCGTTTGCATCCTGTGAGATTGCCACGAGCGGATACTTGACGTGACTTTTTTTCTTCTTCTTTGCAACAAGTTTGGGAATCATTATTTGACATTATTATTTTCCCAAAAAAACTGGTATTGTAAATTCCGACATTGAATCACTTTTTATACGTTTTTGAAGCCTCTTGGAGCATGAAGACGTGTACGCTCCTCGCTGCTCTCATTTCAGCAGCCAGCGTTTTAGCCTCGCCACTAACTCGAACCAAGCGCGCCGTGGGCGGAGTAAGGCCAACCCAGCCTTTTGACATTTCGCGACACCCTTTGTTGTTTATATTCTCGTTTGCCAAATGCTAACCACGGGGACCACTCTAGATCACCATGTGCACCGGCGCAAACAAGACGGGCACGTGCGAATATAGCGTCTACGAGCTGGACAAGTGCCACGACCTCGATGAGCCCTTTTACCGCAACATTCGCACCTTTGAGCCCGACGACGACGACTTTGCGTGCTATCCGCGGCTGGTGGACTGCAGCGGCTTGTGCAAGAGTCCAACGGGGTGCACGTTTGGGGCTGTGAATGCAACATATGTGAACCGGGAAGACTTGGCTGCTATTCGCTGGGATACGCTGTTTCGGAGCTTCAACTGCTTTGTGCCGCCACGGCGCACTTGAAATTTTTTTTTTTTTCCTTTTTCTTGTTGGATTTGAGCTTCTTTTTCTTCTTGTTGGATTTGAGAGAGAGAGAGAGCTTTGGGATGCAATGTGGATTAATAGTGTTGGAGATTGAAAAGTACCCTTTTTCTTGGAGCACACCAAAAATTGCTGCCGCTACTTGCCTCGTGTTTGTGACGCCAATGTTGGTATCGACGTCACCCAAAACTTGCAAAAGCCAAAAAAAACTCCCCCCCGCCAAAACTCCACTGCAACGAGCAACCCCCTTCCTTATACGATAAGCCATGGCTCTCCCTCGCCACCACCAGCTCTAGAATCTTTTTTTTTACAAGAGCAAAAAAAAAAAGCACACAAGCCATGGCCTTTACCACACACGCCTCCATTGCCAGCTTTGGCGGACGGCTGCTCAAGCTCTCGCACGACTCGGCATGCACCAAGACGCCCATGCGCCTCAACCTCTTGCTCCCGCCCTCGGCCTCGGCATCGTCTCCCGCCCCGCTGCTAATCTATCTCTCGGGGCTGACGTGCACGCCCGACAATTGTACGGAAAAGGGCCTTTTGCACGCACACGCTTTTCCGCTTGGCCTGGCGCTGCTGCTGCCCGATACGTCGCCGCGCGAGACGAGCCTGCCGGGCGAGCACGACTCGTGGGACTTTGGCCAGGCGGCTTCGTTTTACCTGGATGCCACGCGCGAGCCCTGGCGCCGCCACTATCGCATGCGGTCGTACCTGGTGGACGAGCTGCCGCGCCTGCTGGCGGAGCAGTTTAAAGAGGTGGACACGGCCAGGCTGGCCATTTCTGGGCACTCCATGGGCGGCCATGGTGCCCTGACGCTGTTTTTGCAGAATCCGGGCTTGTACAAGAGCGTCAGTGCTTGGGCGCCCGTGGCTAATCCTTCGCGCTGCCCCTGGGGCCAAAAGGCCTTTTCGGGATACTTGGGCGACGACCGCCAAGAGTGGAAGAAGCATGACGCTACCGAGCTCGTCAAGCATCACAAGGGGCCCCTCAACTGCCTCATTGACGTGGTGCGTTTTTTTTCTTTCGTTTCTTTCTGCTCCTTGTGTCTATTCTCGCCGTCCTGACGAGGCTCTAGGGCACTGCCGATGGCTTCTACAAGCAGGGGCAGCTGCTCCCTGAAAACTTTGAAAAGGCAGCCAAGGAATCCGGCCTCGAGGGCCTCGAGGTGCGCTATCAAGAGGCAAGTCACCCTTGTCCGCCCTGGCGGCTCATGCTCTCCCCCGGCGTCTACTAACTCTTTTTTTTTTTTTCGTCTAGGGCTACGACCACTCTTACTTTTTCATTTCCACCTTTGCTGAGGATCATGTCAAGCATGCTGCAAAGGCTCTTGGTTTGTTGTAGTCTATGAGACTGGTGTCACGCAATGCGTGGCAGCCTTGGGTGAATATATAAGCCGAATACGTGAATTGCTCTCGTCTTCTTGTAGAGAAGGTTCAGTTTAGCAAACATGAGCCACACACATCTTGTCCTCACGTTGCACCAGGCTCCGCAAGGTCGAGAACCGGCATCAAAGGTACAGACACTAAGTCTTTATATATATATACAACAGGCCATACGGACCACGGTCCTCGGCCCGTACATCAAATATTACATACCCACTCTCTATCTTGTATACAACATGTGAAATCAATACTCGTCGTGGCATGGTTTCAATGGTACTGCATGCATCTCGTCTCTTTGCGCGCCTTGAATGCCATGGCCTTGCCCATTAGCATCGACAAATTACCCCTGATGCGAGCCCTTGCCCGCGGATTGCTCCAGGCCCCGTCACACAATAATCATTCGTCAATCATGGCGACGCGTCAAGTCACTCAGCAAAAAGAAGAAGAAGAA
>NJET01000068.1:0-80295 GCA_002591415.1 Ophiocordyceps australis | reverse complement strand
AAGGGAAAAAAGGGGGGAAAGCCATCAAAGGTCCCTGACAAGAAATGCAATCTTTTAGCTGAGACGCTGCTCGTTTACGGGACTCGGCCCTTCCTTGTCCGACTTGGTCCTCGTCTCGGCATCCGCCTCGCGCCGCAGCCGCTCAAAGGCCAGCTTTTCAAAGCGGCTCAGGCTCTTCCACCAGTGCTGTCCAGCCTCGTGCTCCGCCACACGCTCCAGCAGCTCGGCCGTGCGCAGGCGCACTTCACGTTCCTTGTGGAAGAGGCCCAGCGCCAGGTAAAAGAGCCCCGCGTGCGCCTCGGGCGACACATTGAGCAGCAGGCAAATCTCGTCGTACGAGTGCACGTGCCGCGCCAGCGTCAGGTAAATGTCGCGGCTCTGCGCCGCCGTGAGCCGCTGTAGACGCAGCCGGTCGTGAATGTGAGCCAAGTCGAGGCCCTTGAGCGGTTTGACAGTGTACATTTTGGCCAGGTCCTGCCAGACGACTCGTTAGCCAAGACTGTCTCTCCAACAAGGAGCCGTTCACGGGGGCCTTGTTCTCTCTCCCTCTTCTCTCACCTTGATATAGGTATAGTAGCTGCGCGTGTTACGCCAGCCTTCTATTCTCGTCACATTGCCAGCCAGTTCCCTATTCTTGGACGCGTCGTCAGGCCAGACGTAGCCATGGCCACTGGCTCCCGGCAGTGCCATGTCAAGCTCGTCGCCGCCAACATAGAGCGCACTCGCCCCGTAGACGCTCTCTTCAAACTGTGCCGCGATGCGTGTGAAGCGCACGATCCAGTCGCGCCACTTGGCTCGAATAACGCGCTCGCCATGCCGCGCCGAGATGCTGCGCAGTATATCCGCCATGAAGGCGGCGTCTCCCGTCAGGTCCTGGCTGCTGCTCTGGTTGCCGCCAGCCACTCCAGCCAGCGACGGATTCTGCTGCTGAAAGTAGACGAGGCCTTCAGTCATGGGCATTGGCTCAATCTTGCTGCTAATCTTGATGCGCCCCGTCGGCAAATCGCACATGATATCCCACCACTCGGGGTGGTGCTCAAAGGTCGGATTCGTGACACCGGCGATGAAGCCCGGCACCGTGAGCAGGTTGTCAATCTTGGTCAGGTCCGTGTAGGGAAAGGCGTGGCGCGTGAAGCCTCGCAGCACGCCGCCCGAGGCAAGCGAGCAGGCAGCCAAGACTGCTTCCGCCACCTCGCCCGACGGCATGTTGTGGCCGAGAAAGACAATCCTCTTTTGCGTCAGCAGCGCATTGACAAGGACGATAAAGGGGTGTGTATTGGCCCCATTGGTGGTGAGATGGGGATGCAGCGGAAAAGGCTGTGGCGACTTGGCGTGCGGTTCGGAAAAGTTTTGAATCAGCTTGACAAGGGAAAAGTCGCCAACCGTTTCCGCCATGACGGCCGTCGGCACCTTGATGGGGATGGGGATGCCCTTGTACAGCACCTTGGTCTCAAACTCGTGCGTGTCGCGAGGCACCGAGTAGATGGACTGGCTGCCGCCCTCGACGTGGGCCTTGGTTCCAGCCCGAGAAATGTTTGCCATCTTGGTTGCCGGACTGCCGTGTCCTTCCACCACGGCCGTGGCGGGGGCATTGATGCCATCATCTGCCTTGACCCTGGCCATGCGCGATTGAATCATTTGCTCAAACTTTTCCACAAACAGGTCCTTGTTGTCGCTGCCCAGCAGCAAGTGTCTCTCGAGGTAGCCGAGTCTGGGCATCAGTGATAGGTCCATTGCGTTGACGGCCGTGTAGAGCATGGCCAGAGTCTCAATCTTGGGCGCCTTGAAGTATTCCTCGAGCGCCAAGAGCAGCAGCGGCTGGTGGCTGCCGTTAGCCAGCAATTCAGCAAATCATTGAAGCCTCTCTCACCTTGTATATATGCAAAAAGGGATGCCGGGTGCAAATGGCCATTGCTTTGACCACGGCTCCTCTCTTGACAGACTTGTCGTGCTTGGTGTTGACCAAGTTGAGCACGTGAACCAAGGGCGCGGCCTGATTGCCATCCATCTCACTGTCTGACCAGTCCTCGTCGTCGTCTTCGTCGTCATCGTCGTCGCCGTCTTGGCTGTTGTAGTCTTGGTCAAGGCCGTCCGCCTTTTCGTCGTCGCCGTCGTCGGTACGCCGTCTCCGCCTCCGCTGGCGCCGCCGCTTTTCCTTTTCGTCGTCGTCGTTATCTTTATGCAAGAAGAAGATGGTCCAGTCCTGCTTCCGGGCATGTGCTTGATCGGGCAGCATGAGTTCAGCCAGCATGTTCTCGTCTCCGCTGATAGCATCGGGGTACTGGTGCTCCATGACAGGGCCCCGATCAATATCAAACGAGGCCACGAGGATGTAGCCGACGTGCTGCTCGCCCGAGCCCTGGGGATACTGCGAGCGCAGCCTCCGCGACGAGTGCGAAAGGACATTTCCACGCCTGGGGGCCAGCAGAGACGAGTGCTGGGACGAGGGCTCCAGCGACGGAGTCTTGGACTTGGAGCTGGGGTCGGAGCTCCGGTCTGTATCGCGCGTCGACATGTTGGACGAGGAGCGGGAGCGAGGGAATGAAGAGAGCGAGGTGCGGCGCTGGCTCAATGGAGCCGCTGGCCCGTTGGCGGCGCGGCGCTGGCTGATGCCGTATTGTTGCGGCACCGAGGGGAGAGCCGTCGCCATTGCCGTCGGACGCCTCCCTGCCGCAGCCACCAGGCTGATGCAGCAAGCCTCGGGTACCGGCTGTCCTTGTGCTGCTTCTGGCCTGCCCAGAGGGGGGTTCGTGGTCGGTTAGCCTAGCTTCCGCGTCTCGGTTTCGGCTTTGGCTGCCTTTTTGCTGCCTCTGGCTTGCCGCCTCTCCTTTGATTATCGCGCAAGCACCTCGACAAGACGCCTATACGCGGTGAGATGACGACGACGATGGCCTTGCCGCTGCTGCAAAAGGAGAACCGGACCGAGCGGCAGGCAAACACTTGACTCAATTACTTTGCAGTCCAAGAGGGAGGGATGGGTTTGGTTGAGACGGACATGATGCGCTCTGCCCTAGGAAAATGGAGCCCCTAAAAAAAGTATGGATAAAGTCGCAGGTACTTGCAACAGCGCACCATCTAGCAGACGAGGCGATTCCCCGGTACTTGGGCGCTACCAACGAGGCCCCTAAGAACAGCGCCGCATGGTCCTCGCAATTGACCACGGTGACGGGCTCTTGAAGCAGCTGACGGCCGCCTATCAACCTGTCGAGCCGTGTGACTCTTCTCTAGCAGCATTTGCAGCGCCATCCCTTGCGTCCACCGACCTGCCCTCGCTTTGGTCCGTCCTCGGGCGGGAGAGCAAGGGTCGTCAAGGCGGCTCCAACTGGCATCCCCGGATGCTCCGTTACATAAGCGCCTCGACTCTGCATTTGCAATGGCCCGCGCTTCGGCAATTGGCGCCACACCGCCACACCGCTTCAGCCACCCGTTGCTGTGTCCATTTGTTTACTCTCAGACAGCCGTGCAGCCTATCAGGAGCCGGCGGCTGGCCGTCGTCGTCTGCTCTTTATATTTGCTCGACGCCAGACGCTTTTTGCATTCCGTCTCGTCGACTTTGCACCTCTGCCGGCGCCACGAGCCCATGTCCCGAGACCTTGATTCCTTGTCCAACCAACAGCCGACTCATCGGGACGCCGCCACAGCCATGGTATGTGCTACTAGCAGTTGCGCCCGCACTTGTCGACCCCAATTCCCTGCACGCGCAATCTCACTGACACATGGCAAACAAAAACAGTCCGACTTGTCAACGCCATACCGCCCGTCGCCTTTGGGCTATGGCCCTTCTCCCTCTCGCAGCTCGCCCTTTCGCCGTGCAGAGTCTTCAGTCTCGCCATCACCATTGCGACACACAACACCAAACAGCGCTCCCAGCAAGCCCAAGCTGCTGTCGAACCTAGCGTCGAGATTGGCAATTTTTAGCTCTCCGCCCAGCACGCAGCAGAGCTGGACCCCCAGAGGCCACACATCGGAATTCGCCATGGCTTCGACACCTCCGCCCCAGAGGCCAGAGCTGGGCTCGAGAAGGACAACTGCCAAATCGCTGGGTAATGGGAATGCGCTGTCGCAGCTACATCCGACGCAGGTCAGAACAATGCGCGAGGGGTTCCAGATTCTAGATCGCGACTGTGACGGTGTAGTCAATGGCGACGACGTGGCCGATATGCTCAGCCAGCTTGGTACGCATCTTGCTTTTGCCCTCTTTGCCATGGCTTTATTCTGACACGCCTGCCTCTTAAAAACAGGATTACCCAATGGACCCGCCGACGTTGCACGCTTCTTCCCGCCGTCTCGACCACAAACTATTGCCCTTGGCGCATTTCTCAATTCGCTCGCCGAAACACTTGCTGCTCTGTCGCCCAATGCTGAGCTACTCTCAGCATTTTCGGCTTTTGATGACGACGACAGCGGCCAGATCAACTGGGCAGAACTGAGGGAGGCCTTGATCAGCACAACACCAGAGCCTGGGGAGCGGGCACTGACAGCTGCCGATGTGGACAAGGTGGTGGATGGCTTCACTGGGCGCCGTGCCTTTAACCGCAACATGAGCGCCCAGCTGGGAGCCAAGAAGGGCGAGGTGTTCAAGTATCACGAGTTTGTAAACTCCATCATGGGTTCCAATGGGGCGCCCGAGGGCGAGTCCAATGAGAGCGCCGACGACGACTAATGATTGGATGTCGGATGTATTTTATGCAAGGGCGCGAGACGCGGGAGCGATGCGTGTGCCCGTCATGTCAATAGTAATGCATGCACTGTACGGCCTTTGCAAGGGACTGATGGCGGATTGGATTTATGATGTCATTCTTCTACCCGCTGCTACCGGACGGGGGTGGCGAAAGGGAGCGCTGCATCGAGGCTTGCTATGCGTGTCTGAGTTGATGAGCGGTCAGGCCGAGCTGTCGCATGAAGACGGCAGGCTGTTGTTAGAGAGTGTAGTAGTGGCTGAGCTGGTGGTTAGGGGCGCTGGATTTAGAGAGGCATTATTGGGTTGAGAGAGGCATTGGATTTAGAGAGGCATTATTGGATTAAGAGAGGCATTATTGGATTTAGAGAGGCATTGGATTTAGAGCACAGGTAGCGGCGGGTAACAGCATAAACAAATCCAAGGAGCCGCTGAGGGATTAAAGCCAAGCCCATTACTCACTATTGGCTGTGGCGGTCGCGTGGCCCGGAGCAAGGGGCCGAAGCTCTCTCGTCCGCCCTGCCCCTTTTCCCTGTTGGTGCGGAACGGGCGAGCGAGGGAGACGCGGGCACTTCTGCGGCCCGTCGGCCCCACTGAACCTTCTAGAAATGGCCTCGCATAGTTGCAAGTCCCCGGTAGCAAGGCGCGCTCCGCCCAATGTGCATGCACGGTTATGCAGCTGTTGCTGTGCACAACGGCGTCACGTTGCAGCAAGTCGACAAGTGATTAGAGTGATTGGGCCTGCGTCGCGCCAGTGATTGACAAGAAGAGGCTGGCCAGGACTGCCTTGTTTACAAGGCCAAGAGGGCCAGACGTTGAGGGACGAGGCGTCTTGTCTGTTGTGCGTCGTGCTTCAGGAGTAAGACTTTGTACTGTGATGCTGCCACAGCCCATGCTGCTAGTTTCGAGCACGGCAGCGATTGAGTGCAAGGCTTCATTTCCTTGCAAAACACGACTATACGAATAGACACCAGTCTGGCCTTGTTGCAAATCATCTCTTTTTTTCCTTCTTCTTGGCCCTGCTGCAGTAAAGACTCGGCCTCTTCAACGGTGCGTCAACGCTCCCGTTAGCTTGGTCTCCCATCCGCCATCCTCGTTAGCCCTGTGTGCCCAAGCCGTTCGAGGCTGGTCGGCAGCCAGCAAGGTTGTCGATGCATCCAGAGAGCTTGTTCACTTTTTTTTTCCTCAGAAATTGGGTGGGCTGGGGTTGCGTTCTCTTTTCTCGGGTCCTGGGCTCAACCTCTTGCCCTGCCCTGCCCCTCTCCCTCTCACCTCTTTCTCGCCTCGCTCTCTCTCCCTATCCACCTCTCCTGCATGACCAGGACGGTCAAGACATGTTCTGTCATCTTCTCTGACCTTCTGCCCGCATCACGTGTGCACGCCGCTACCGGTGCTGCATTTTGTTTGTCCTTGCCTCTAACCCAAGTGCCAGACAGGCTGCTGGAAGGCGGCCCCAGACTTTGCCTCGTTGGGCCCTCGCTATCCTCCAACGCCCGTTTATTAGCTGCCTGCCCACACCCCCAAACACAGTATCCGGCATAACCTTGTTTCGGGATAGCCCTTCTGAGGTGGTCCTCCCGCAGTCCGGCGCCCCAAATGAAGCTGTTCGGAGGAGCCAAGAAATCTTCATCATCGTCGTCGCCCTCTGCTGCCCCTGCGTCATCGTCGTCGGCCAGAAAACACAGCTCGGCTGCGAGCCTTGACAATCGTGACACAGGCCGTCATTCGCGCTCTTCCGACCCCTCCAGGCCTGGCCCCTCATCCACAAAGTCGCCCAAAAAATCGGCAAAGGCCTCGTCGTCGCGCGACCCGCGAGACTCCAAGTCGCCGCCATCCCTCCCCCGCCACGCAAAGCTGTCTCGCCACGCCACGGAGCCCCCGTCTTCCTCGTCGCGCCGCACAAAGCACGACGCTGACATCCACCCTCTCAACTTTCCCCCCGAGGAGCGTAAGCGCTTGTCGGCCCTGTCAAGCAACGCCATGAGCGGCCGCAATTCCATGGACATTGATCCCAAGCCAGCAAACGGCACTCCCTCGCCCTCTTCTCCCCCTCCAACCACCTCGGCTCAGGCAAACTTTTCCATCCCCTTGTCCAATGGCTCCAATCCCTCCGAGGCACCAGTCCCGCCTCCTCACAAGTCTAATCCATCCAGTCCAATCCCCACTCCCCAAGAAGATGCCGATGCCTACAAGGCTGCCGGCAACAGGTTTTTCAAGGATCAGAATTTCGACAAGGCGCTTGAGCAATATACCAAAGGCATGTCTCTCTCCTACTTTTTGCTGCCTGCAGTCGTTGAAATGTCTTTTTTTTTTCAATGTCGTCTAATTAGTCGCTGGCACAGCCTTGACCCTGTTTCCCGACTCGGCCACGCTCTTAAGCAACCGGGCAGCTGCATACATGTCAAACGGCCAGTACGAGCCCGCCCTAGACGACTGTCTGCGTGCTGCCGACCTTGATCCACAAAACTCCAAAACACTGCTGCGTCTGGCACGCATATACACTGGCCTAGGGCGCCCAGAAGAAGCTATCATCACCTTTGGCCGCATCAGCCCTCCACCATCGGCTAAAGACACAGCACCCACCAAGGAGATGCTCAATTATATCAAGTCGGCCAAGGAGGTATTAAGCCAGGGATCTGCAGTGTCAATGGTTCTTCACGCCCTCGATCAAGCCGAGCGTGGCCTTGGAAGTGGAGTCATGAAGCCTCGCAAGTGGCAGCTTATGCGTGCAGAGGCATACCTAATGATGGGCCGTGAAAATGCTTTGGGGGAAGCACAAAACATTGCCATGTCGCTGCTGCGGTTCAACAGTCAGGACCCTGAGGCTTTGGTGCTCCGCGGCCGCGTGCTCTATGGCCAGGGTGAAAATGACAAGGCCATCTCATTTTTCCGCATGGCCATTAACTGTGACCCGGATTACCGCGAGGCCGTCAAGTGGCTGAGAATGGTGCAGAAGCTCGATCGCATGAAGGAAGAGGGCAATGCTGCATACAAGGCGGGAAAACTATCGGATGCTATAGAAAAGTATACGAGTGCTCTCGAGATTGACCCTTCGAACCGAAGCATGTGCTCAAAGCTCTACCAGAATCGAGCGCAGTGCCGGATAAGGCTCAAGCAGTATCCCGAGGCCCTGGCCGACTCTGAGCGAGCCATCAAGCTGGACCCAAGCTACATCAAGGCACGCAAGACCAAGGCCAATGTGCTTGGACTGTCTGAGCGATGGGAGGATGCTGTTCGTGAGTGGAAGTCTATCCAGGAGCTTCAGCCGTCGGACCGATCCATCATGAAGGAAGTTCACAAGGCAGAGCTGGAGCTCAAGAAGAGTCAAAGAAAAGACTACTACAAGATTATGGGGCTTGAGAAGGATGCGGGTCCTGACGATATCAAGAAGGCCTACCGCAAGCTGGCTGTCAAGCTGCATCCTGACAAGAACCCTGGTGACGATGAGGCCGAGGCCAAGTTCAAGGACATGCAGGAGGCCTACGAGACACTAAGTGATCCTCAGTAAGTGGCTACATTGGAGGCGGTGCAACTCTGATTGGATCTGACTGTTGAATAGAAAAAAGGCTGCCTACGACAATGGCGACGATCTCATGGACGGATCCGACATGTTTGGTGGCGGCATGGGCGGCATGGGCGGTATGAGTGGCATGAGTGGCATTGATCCCGAGATTCTCTTCAGCGCCATGGGCAATGGGGGCTTCTTTAGTGGCAGCGGCGGCGGCGGCGGCGGGTTCCGCACCTCGGGTTTCCCTGGAGGAGGCGGCTTTGGTGGCGGTGGAGGATTCCCTCAGGGCTCGACCTTTAACTTTAGCACCGGCAACGGACGATCACGTGGCGGCGGCTTTCCATTCTCGTGACCATCCGACGATGAGGATAGTTTCTGGTGTGACGACTCTGAAGCAGAGCACGAGTCACACGGCAAGACGACGAATGAGAAAGGCGGTGATTGTGGCGCCGGCTCGGGCGAGGCTAGAGCTGACAAGACTTCAAGGGAGACGTCATGGCAGCAGCACCAAAGACACAAGCAGCTGCTGGCACAGGCAGAGTTGGTTGAAGAGGTGCGATATTACGGCATGTGGCTTGTAGCGGGACTGGTGTTTTTGCCTCTATACCTAGTGGTATTTGGCGTTGCAGCGTTTGCAGCTGTTTGCCTAGCGCACGGTAGGCTACGTGGCGCAAACAAGACTGGGCAGAGAGGCGTGGCCGAGTAGGACGGCAAGACACGTGGGCGCACATTGGAACCAAATTTTTCCAGGGCGTTTTGTTGGCATGTCGAGGCTAGGCAAAGCACAAAACTAAGGCTTCAGGGCCGGATCCCGAAATGTTGGGCACGGATTGATTAGCTAGAGGGGCAAGTATTGCGTGAAATCATGAGAGGAAAGGGGCATTTTAGCAAAGGGCTTGTTGTATACGGTGTGGCCTGGGGGGGGGCCTTTTTGCCTCTCTCTTTTGTTGTTTTTTATTATTCCTAATCAAGATGTTTATTGACTTGACTGCTTGAAGATGGTGTTGCGCGTGCCACGGCTGTTTTTTTTTAAAGACGTATAGTGGCAAAGGACAACAAGACACGGGAGAGGTCTATTCTTGTCCTTTGCGTAAAAGATTTGTATTTATTGGCTGCTATATTGGGGTATTAAAGTGTAGTAAAGATGGTGTTGTGCGTGACACGGCTGGTGTTTTCTTTTTTAAAGACGCATAGTGGCAAAGGGCAAGACACGGGAGAGGTCCATTTTCGTCCTCTGCGTAAAAGATTTGTATTCATTGACTGCTATATTGGGGTATCAAGGTGTAGTAAAGATAATGTTGCGCGTGACACGGCTGGTGTTTTCTTTTAAAGACGTATAGTGGCAAAGGGCAAGACACGGGAGAAGGCTAGCTGGAGCAAGTGGCAGACGGTAAACCTCCTCAGGTGCTACTAGCACTCGACTCTGCATTTTGCGGCCGAGGCTGTTGAGCGTCTGCAGCATCCAGAGGCCTAGAAGCCATTGTCGCGCTCGCCGCCGCCGCCGCCGCTCCTCCCCTCCCCCCCTCCAAGGGCCTAGCACCGGTATTGTGCAAAATCAAGTCTATATCCCCCCTCAGCTCTGGCATTGCGGCAGCCAGCTCTGCGGCAAAGCAGTCCTGCAGCGCGGCAAAGGCCCTCTGCTTGCCGCGCATAAGCTGGTTCCCCCTACGCACCAGCTCGACAAACTCGCGCGTATAAATATCCGGATTGCGTCCATTTTCCACGTATTCAAGGAGTTCGGGCGGGACAGAAGGGAGCGTCTGTGAGGAGGAGGCGGAGATTGAAGTCGAGTAAATGGTTTGCAAAGACTGTGAGAGGGTTTTGCTGGATAAATGGGCAGAGGTTAGCCAGTGGTTAGAGTAGCTTGTTTCTTGAGAAAAGGGGAGAGGAGTTTTTGCTGCAAAGCTTCTCGTCTTGGAGGGGCATACACTTCATTCGCGAGCACTTCGCGACTCGGCCGTCCCGCGGCATCGTACGTGCTCACCTGCACCATGATTTGGTACAGGTCCTGAATCACATCCTTGAGCTGCTCTTTTTTTTCATTCTCCCCCCCCCGCCCTACAAGTCAGCCTCGCGCGCTCCTCAAAAACCAAGACGCAGAGATTTCTTTTTGGCGCCATACGCTCAACTTCATCGTGCGCCATGTGCTCTAGCGGCGCCATGGTGCTGGTTTTGCTCGAATTCTCGTCTTGATTTACAAGTGGTGTTGGCGGGTTTGCCTGCCATGTTCAAGTGACGAGATGCCGGAGCAAAAGGCGCGACGTGGGTGGGTCGTGCGGGAGGGGCGGCGCCGCTTTATTCGAGTAAGCAAAAGCAGTCTGGGAAGAAAGTAGCTCTCGTGCACCCACAGCCTTTCTTCTAAAACTCTTGCCCCGACAGCCTTTATAAAACTCTTGCACCGACACAGGCCTTTTAAAAAAAATCAGTCAAATAAATCACACGTGCACCTTTTCTTTTTCGGCAATCAGTCATATTTCAACACACCGACTACCGATTCCAGTCCACTCGAATCTAACCAAGATATCCTCCCTGTGGAGAAGTATACCCCAAAAAAAAATGTATATACAAGAATATTCATGTCCGTCCTTTTCTCTCGCGACAACACATGACGGGTGAATGTTAAACAGCCTTGTCCACTTGTTCCCTCGCCTCATCCCCTCTTGGGCTTGCCCGCTTGGTTTTTTTGCCTCTGCCGTATTACTTCAACAACAAAAGTCTCTCTCCCTCCTCTTCTCCTGCTTCAAAAAAAAATTTGACAAAGAAATCGCTCGCTGTCCAATCAATTCCATGTAATGATTAAGTTTTGCCCCTTGGTCCCCAAGGACAAAATGTCATGACGCTCTTTAGCCATTGGAATTCATGACGGCGTGAAAAAAAAATGAAAAAGTCGTTAATGAGAGTGTCGTGAAATTATTGCAAGAAAAGAATCAAGAAGAGAAAATAATAATCAAAAAAGAGAGGCGACATTATACGACGCGCTTTAGAGCACCGCCATGATGCCAGCCACGCCGACAAAGAGAGCCGCGGCAGACACGCCATTGACTTGGGCAGCACCCGTAGGCACAACCTCGGCGCTCGTGGTGCTTGGCGGCACAACGGGCGCATTGGTCTCGGTGGAAGGAGGCGAGGGGTAGACGCTAGACGGCTTCTCAGCAGGCTTGGAGTACGTGACCGTCTCGGGGGGCGCATTGTGCTCCTCAGTCTTGGTCTTGGTCTCGTAGACTGGAGGGCCAGGCACAACAACAGTCTCCGTCACGGGAGCAGCGCCGCCCGTCTTGGTCACGACAACGTACTCAGTCTTGGTCTTCTCGCCGCCGGGGCCCGTCACCGTCACGTAAATGGTGTTGGACTGGTGCACCTCGACAACCTTGGTCGACGAGACCGTCACGGTGCGCTCCTCGCCGCCAACAGAAATGACCTTGGTGACGGGGTGCATCTTGGTCACCGTCTTGTAGGCAACGTCCGTGGCCGTCTCCGTCGTGTCGGGGCCCTCGACAGTCTGGCTGACCGTCACGGGCACCTTGGTCTCAATCAGCTTCGTCGTCGTGTACGTCAGCGTCTTGACCTTGCCGCCAATCGTCGTCACTTGCGTCACGGGGCACAGGCTGGTAATGGTCGAGTAGACAACGTCAGTGGCCGTGGCAGTCGTGTCGGGCAGCTTCTTAGTCTCCTGAATCGTCTTGGGCACCTTGGTCTCAATCAGCTTGGTTGTCGTGTACGTCGTTGTGTGCACGGTGCCCGAAATCGTCGTCACTTCTGTCACGGGGCACAGGCTGGTAATGGTGGAGTACTCCACGTCAATGGCCGTCTTGGTGGTGTCGGGCAGCTTCTTGGTCTCCTTGATCGTCTTGGGCACCTTGGTCTCAATCAGCTTGGTCGTCGTGTACGTCGTCGTGTACTCCTTGCCGCCAATCGTCGTCGTCTCCGTCACGGGGCAGATGCTAGTAATGGTGGAGTACTCGACATCGGTGGCCGTCTTAGTAGTATCGGGCAGCTTCTTGGTCTCCTGGTACGTCTTTGGGATCATGGTCTCAATAAGCTTGGTCGTGGTAAACGTCGTGGTGTACTCCTTGCCGCCAATCGTGGTTGTCTGGGTGACGGGGCAGATGCTAGTAATGGTGGAATACTCGACATCTGTAGCCGTGGCGGTGTGGTCGGGCTTCTTGTACGTTTCCTCCACAGTCGTGGGGACGACCGTCTTGATGAGACTCGTGGTGGTGTAGGTAATGGTGCGCTCCTGGCCCTCAATCGTGGTTGTCTTGGTGACGGGGCAGAGGCTGGTCAGAGTGGTGTACTGGACATCCGTGGCCGTGGCCGTCTTCTCGGGGCCGGGCACGCTGGTGTAGTACGTGGTGGGCACGCGCGTGACAACCTCGCTGGTGACGGTGTGCGTCGTCACGTAGGTGTGGGTTGGGCCGGTAATGGTCTCGGTCACGGGGCAGACCGTGGTGTATGTCACCTCCACCATGGTGGTGGTGCCTCCAGTCACCGTGGGGCCGGGAACAGTCACGACGCCGCCGCCGCAGCCGTGGCACTCAGTCACCGTCAGGGTAGACGTGGTCAGGTCCGTCTTCCAGTACGTGCTGCAAATACGCATTAGCTGCTGGGCTCTCAAGGGACTGGCAAAGAGCCACTCACGTTCCGCCCGAGGTAATCGTCGACGTGACGGGGCAGACCGTCGTCGTCGTGTACGTCGTCATGGTGGTGTGCTGCGTCTCATTGGGGTAGCTTGGGCTCTCGTGCTCATAGTCGCCTCGCGGGGCCACCTGGTTCCCCAGGGCCGTGGCAGCAAAGGCCAGGAGAGCGGCGCGAAACACCATGGTGGCGGCCGTCAATCAAACGAGCGAGTCTCCTCAACGGGAAGCGAAGGGCTGGAATACGGAGAGGCTTTTGGCTATCAAGGCAAGGCAGCAACCAAGTTGCAGACCAGACGGGGATGCCCACAAGAGGGACGGAAGAGCAAGCTTGGAGAAACGACTACGGCTGCTTGATCGGGATAACCAGGACAAGAGAAGGGGGCTCCCAAGGCAAAAGCAGGCCCGGGACAGGGCGGCTTATATCTTGGATGATATGGCCGCCAGACCGGGGCACAGCACAAGCACAGCACAACAAGACAGCAGAGCAGAGCGCACAAGTTGCCGGTGCGACTCCTGACAGCGGATTCTTGCAGCTCGACGTGCAGTCCGAGCCGTCTGCGCCCGCCTTTGCCGTGTCCAGCAGCCTGCATGGCTTGCTTGGTCGAGCTGGCCGACTGCAACGCCCGCCACCGCATATCCCTGGAGACGGGGCTCGTACAGCAAATAGACAGCAAAACAAACAAGAGCAAAAAGAGACGGTCCATATGCCAAAGCGAGAGGGGGTGGGGCTGCATCAAGAGGGGGTGTGTGTGGGTGAAGCAAGCCTGTTCATGACGAACCGGTTCGTATCCACGGTTGACTCTTCTAGGCCATTCTGGCAAGGTGCCGAACGGGAGCAAGCCTCCGTTGCTTAGCTCTCAACCTCTTTGCTTTCCAGTGGCGGTATGCCGTGCCATTGTTGGACGCTTATCCCTAGGGAGATGGCCAAGGTGGTGCAGCCGCAGGAGCCGGACCGCAGCCGCACCAGCCTCCTTCTTACACTTACCATGACACCTTGAGCTTGTCAATGTTGCCCCTCCAACCACTGCCACCTGCAGATAGACGCAATAGGCAGTGTAGCATAAAGGGCAACGGGCAAAAAGAAAAAAAAGAAAAAAAAAAGAACGGGGCCCAGAGACGCAACACTTGAGATGAACAGCAGGCAGAGGGCGTCGAGAGAGGAGCCACGTGTCTGCCTCTCTGGCGGCAGTCCAAGCCAGCCAGACAACAGCCATCTAATCAGCACCAGTCACACGGCAGAGCAATTGTCTTTGCTGTCGACAGCGTCTCTCAAGGCCAAGCTGAATGGCCGCATCCTTGGTTATCTCGCCGAAGCGGTCTGCTGACTTGTGACTGATTCTCGTCATTCTTGCGCCATTGTCAGCTTTGACAAGGTGATTCATTGTTGATGAGGAAGCGTGGATAAAAATGGCCAGACTAAGGGCACCAGAGTGGGTTTGAGGCTGCACTGTCCAAGAGTGTCTTTTCTTTTTCCTCGTGCTCCTTCCGAGCCGTCGTCGTGGAAGGGTCGGTCAGAGGGGGTCAATCAGAGGGGTCAAGTCAGCGTGGCGCAACGGCCTGCAGCGACTTGACATGCATACACCATGAGGTACTGTATATGAGCACATATAGTACTACTAGTACTCTCATACATACATACATATGTACATACATACATACATATGTGCATGTACCTATGTTAGGCATGTACAGCAGCCTTGGCTGCCTATTACTCCGTGGGCTTGACGCCCCAAGGTCGCTACAGTGCCAAGTTATGCCGACTCGCAGCATCCTGCGGCATGTGCGAGCGCCTCTTGTTCCAATGTTATTCCTACTACTGCTGCTGCTACTCCTCCTCATTGATACTACTATTACCACTGCTCCTACTACTGCTATTGCTGCTGCCACTACCATTACTAACGACTAGCACTACTACCTACATCTACATACACCTAGGTAGATTCAAGTTGATACTGTAGTAGGACCTGCAAGAGGTGCCAGTAATGGATGCCAATATTGTTTACATTTGTTACTCCTAGTACTACTAGTAGTATTGTATTGGCCAAAACGTCGCAAAGTCTCCTCTTACCTCTTGGCAGCAAGATAGACGCATGCTATAGTGCTTGCGTTATAGCCTCTCCGTCGTTTCCTGCCAACCAGTGGCGTATCTGCCTACCCAAGAAGGGTACCACCGCCCATCAAGCCCAAAGCAGCCCCATGGCAGCAGAGAGCAAAGCGACCCAACATGGAGGCATGGATGGATGGGACAGTCGATACGAAGTCTTCTCCCCCGCGCACCGCAGCATGCAGCGGCAAGAAGAAAAGGCGGCAGACGGCGCATCGTTACACCCAACCTCTTCTTCTCCTTCCCCCCTCCCTCTCCGCCTCGCCCCTCCTCGTCGTTGACGATCGATCTGACACGACCCAAAGGCAATGCTGTTTTTGCTTCTTCTTGCCGCCCATGGCTTACGTACTGTATGCATCGTTTTTCCTTTTTTCCACTCTTGACTGGTCGGGAGTCGGGAGTTGAACAAGATGTGTCCATCTTGTTTTTCCTCCACCAAGCTTCATCGTGGTTGGCCAAGAGCAACAAAGAGCGCAAAAAAAATACAACGCTCCAATGCTACATGACCAAGAGGATATCTGACAAGAAGGAAGGCAGAAAAAAAAACAAGAGCCAGTTCTGCAAGGTCGATATCGTATATGTGCTACGTGCCCAAGGCCAAGGATGCAAATCGCTCGCTTCCTGGCCTTGCATGCATCAACAATATAGAAGGCCTTTGCCGCGCAGAAACAAGTCACTGCCACTCACGACATGACGTCTGTCTCGTCTCCTCCCTCCTTTGCCTGCCCTGGTCCAGGCTCTCATGCAGCCGAGCAGGTCCCGTCTCACCACATTGCCCAACCAGCTGCTGGTCAAGCTCGTATTCCACTTTGTCTGCTTCTCTCTGCCTTTGTCTGGTGTGACGCTGCTTCTGCTGCTTTCTCCCACTTGCCCACTCTGACATGCATCCCAACTCATGCTAGCTTGCACCCTTGCATCATTTTTCTCGCCGAGGCCAGCCTCTGCCTTTTCTCATCGACTCGTCACCTTTTGTTTTTGTTTTTATTTTTTTTTCCTTCTTCGCCTCTGCTCTGGGCCTGCTCGTAGCCGGCAAGCCTTTTGCTCTGCTCTGCTCGGCAACCGCTGAGACATTGCCAGACTTGACCTGCAATGCGTGGTTTAGAGCAAAAGTACCCTTGCATTCAAGACATGGCCTCGTCGACGCTGCATTCTCCCTCTGCACCTTGATGGAGGCCCGCTCGACTCGCCGTGTCATTGATTACAAGGGCCATGTGGCTTGCTTCGCCTCAGACTTTTGAATGGTGGCCGGTCAAAGCTCCCCTGGCGTCTGGATATGCAGCCCGTCAGACTCGGACGAGAGCAAAAGGGACTGCAGAGGCCAAAACAGCCAGCCAGAGAAGCAGCCTCGGTGGCAAGCCGAGGCCAGCTCTCATGCCGCCTCGGCCTCCCTCCACCTCCCCTCCACCTCCCTACCTCCCTGCTATCTACTGTACACATCAACCACACACGTGTCCATACTAGCCTGCATGTAGCGCATGTACCCATATCATGATGCATGTTACTTGCACAGGTACCAAGTCGACGCTCCCTTCCAAGCCAAGTCACCCGAGCCGTGGCCTGACAACGCCATTGTTGCCTCGACAAACCACTCCTAGTCCCTTGTGGCAAGCACATCAATAGTCCTTGTACAGGCTGCCTGCATGCATCCTCTACTGCATGATGCGCATGATTGCAAAAATCCTTGTACTGTGCTTACAATCAGCTATCTAACTCGCCCATTCTGCCCATTCCCATTTGCACAAGCAGCCAAACTTGCTCGACTCTATCAAGGTACTCTACTTTCAGGTGCTTAATATACAAACATGAAGAAATAAATAAAGAAATAAATGCTTCCGGCTCTCAACAGACACCACAGAGCTGAAGTCTATGCTCAGCTTCTCACCCCAATCCACACATGCCCTCACCACCCTCTCCTTTGTAATCCAAAACCTCCCTTTCAGCCTCACTCTTTATCGCCATTTTCGTCATCACCTCAGCTCCATTGGTTCCCCATCAGCTTGCTGTCCATGCCCAATCTTTGCCACTAAATCTCACATCCAGTCCCATGCCGACAGAGACAGCAATCCGTGCCGTCCTTGACTCTTCTAGAGATGCGCCCCCGTATACTCACAGTGTCACATGTGCTCCGGGCCCTGCTCCAGCTTCCCCGTCTCCCAATCTTGCCTCCCATCCAGACCTCCCTCCCGCTGCCATAGGCTTGTTGTATTCATCACCACAAGAAGCCCATGTCCAAATGTGTCGCATATCACCAAGATCGCCGTCTGATACATGTACAATTTTGACCTGTCTTATCTCATCTATAACTGTCCAAGCCATTGAAAAATTGCTTCACCCACACAAGCCTTATTGCCCTCATGAGCCCCCATCACAGTGCCCCAGGTCATCTGGACATACTGGTACAAGCCATACCAGGCTCAATGCTATATCCCCTCCACGCTCTCGGGTAGTGGTGCGTATTCAGGCACAGGCAGTTGAAAGCCGACACGTCGGCTCGAGCCCCGTACTAGACTCATCTTCTCCCAGTCATACTGTTGTATTGCCATTTGTCACTTGACGCCACTCACAGGATTCAACAGGCTCTTTGCTGCTTCTAAACAAGTCTGGTGCTAAATCAACGTCAGGATAATGACAAGAACATCTGGTGGCAAGCAAAAAAAAAAGAAAAGAAAAGAAGAGAAGAGAAGAGAAGAGAAGAGAAGAAAAAAAGTCGGTTCGTAACCTCGTAATCTACTGTCCGACACTCATCTCTAAGTGCGCGAAAAGGCCTTGGATGCATCCATGAGCAGGCTGGCAGCTAACAAGACGCCATTAAAGACAGCCATCATGTAAAAGGGGGCTCCTTGAGAAACGCGGTCAAATAGTATGCCGCCCAGCTTGGTCAAGATGAGAATGGCCGCACCGCCACATAACGAGTAGACACCTGCAATAGAGCCCTTGAGTCGCACTCGCGACGCCGAGTCGCCTACCGCGGATCCAATCAATGGCTGCGCCTCTGGCTCTGGGTCGGTCTCGTCCACTTCATCATCATCGGGCATACCGGATACGCCGTGGCGGGCTGCTGACCGTGGCCTTCTGTCCACAACGTGCAGCACGCCCTGGCCCAGCGAGCCCAGACTGCATACAATGGCTCCAATCTGACTGACGCCAATGAGCGCCACGACGACTAGGATGGATAGGCCTCCTCCTCGCCCTTGCTCATTCTTCATCTCGGGGCTCGGCAGCCTTGGCAAGATTATATAGCCAATCAAACCAAAGACGGTGGCAATGACAATGGGAAAGTTGATGCGACGGCTGCGGCCTGATAGATATCCAAATATAGGAGCGCATAGCAGGCCGGCCAGCTGTGCAACTCCAGTCAGAATTGACGACAAGACATATGCTGCCCGACACTCCTTTTTAAGTTCCGGGGACGGATCATTGGGAGAGCCTTGGCAATAGCCGTTACTGATGAAGAAGGTGTTGACATAGAGAGGAATAAAGAGCGAAATGGCAACTGTAGATGCTCTAGCAACAAAGCCGCCGATATAGCCCAGAGCAATTTGCGAGTCGGTAAATCCCAAAATGACCGAGTCCTTGACTAGACGAAGGTATGGAATGACGGCCTAGCAGCAATCATCAGCACCGACAAGCCTGGTGAGGCAAATTGCAGACTGACCTGTTTGTGAGACACGGCCATGTCGGAAGCCTCGCCCTCGTCTCGCCCGCTCCCCATGCTCAGTAGCACCCGCCAGCCCTTGGCATCCTCGCCTCGGAGGTTGCGCAGGCCAACAAAGACGAAAATCGCAACAAGGAGCGAGACGGCGGCAACGGAGTAAAAGCTGTACGACACTGCCTGGCCTGGTGTCACGCCGTCCAATTCACCAAAGCGCGCCGGCAAGGGGAGGAACAGAGCCAACGCAACGAGGGCGCCGCAGCCGGTAAACAGGCCTACCAGGCCAGCTAGTGCAGATGGCTTGCTGTGATACTGCGAGGGCGAAGTCTGGATTCCGCTGCGGTTCGACGGGGACCCAGCAGACAAGCTGCGGGTATATCGCTCAGGAGTAATGGTGGCCTCGGACTCGACAGAGTAGGCGGCACTAAGGCGAGGATTCGGCTTGGCCCTCGAGTCTTGGCTGGCCGTCGACGAGACGCCGTCATCTGACTCGTGAGTGAGCGAGGGCAGTATTGCCGTCACCATTGTGGCCCTTTTGATGCGTTGCTCGTCAGCCCAGCCTCCCATAAAGGTCAAACATGATTGCACCTACGCGGCCGAGGCCCCAACGGCAAACAAGAGGCGTGCAAGCAGCAGCTGCGGATAGACATTCTTGGCCTGGACAAAAACTGCCAGGGCAACGGCAATAATGCTATAGCCCAGCGTTGCTACCCATCGCACGCCCAGCCGGTCTGACACTAGTCCCCAGGCCGGACAGGCAACCAGAGCAACCAGCTCGTCGACAAAGCCCAGAGTGCCCACGACGTCGCCGACACCATGCTTTTGGCCGATGAGATCGGTAATGACAAACGAGACGGAGCTGTTTAAAAAGACGAGAAAGGAGATGGAGAAGAGAGAAATGCCGAGGAGATACGTCACGGCCTGCGTGGGCGTGGTTGATGGTGAAAATGGCAGCAGACGCGCCAGTGACGATGGCATTGTGGTGCAAGGCCGTCTGGGCGTGTACCGACTCCAGCTTGGTGGTCCGTGGATGCAATGCAAACAAGGACGAGATGAAGGAAAACACGCGCAGTCAGTCGTGTAGCAGCCACCTGTAGCAGCCACCTGTAGTAGCCACCTATAACAAGCCACCCGTAGTCGCCACCAGTGGTAGCCACCTGGAGCAAGCCACCTGGAGCACGCCTACGTACATTAGTTGAGCCGCCCACCCATGACATAATCTTCAGCAGCCGTTTCGCTCCCTCCCCATCCGTATCCGTATTAGACCATGCTGTATCCTTGCGCCTTTGAATCAACTCGGCAACTCGTAACATACATATAATCAACAAGCAGCGCAACAAGTCAATGCCCTCGCGTCTGCGCGCTCCGGTGCCGTCTCACCGCTACCAGGCCCAAAGCACCTTGTGATGCAGCGTCCGGGCGCCCAGCCGCTCAAACTCAAAGGGCGTCACCCACGAGTCGTTGGTGGGCAGCTTTGCAAATACGCTTGCTCCCTTCCACACCACCACTTGCTCGTCCATGTCGCGCGCGCTCCTGCTCACCAGAATCTTATCCGCCATGTCAGGCCGCCGCGCCTTGAGTTTTTCCTCCAAAACGACGCCGAAATGCGCCATCTTGGATCCGCCCCCAATCACCATGATGCTCCCTAGGAAGTCGCGCAGCTTCTTGTCTTCGCCCTTGACTGCGTTTTGGATGCTCGTCAGGATTGCAATGTCCAGCGGCGCCACGGGTGTCACCGAGTCACGCTCTGCCGCCATGGCCGTGGCGCTTCGCTCCGGACATTCAACAAACATGCCCGCCGGTGGCTGCGTTGCCTGTGGCGCCTGTCCGGGCACCGGCGTGCCTGCCGCTCGCGTTCCAGTGGCCGCGGGACTGTCCCCCGTGTTGAGCACTTCTCTCCCCGACCCAAAGACAAAGGGCGCCGGAATTGGCGTGCTGGCTCCATCGGGCGCCGGCGAACCCGCGTGCGAGGCCGCAGGAGTCCCAATGGCGCCACTCTCTGTTTTACCAAGTAGACTAAAGGGGTGTGCCTTTTCTCGGCTTGGCGTCGAGACTTCGGCCTGTAATTGTGACTGCGAAAATGATTGTCCCGTGCCGCCAGTGTTCACCATGAGCGATGGTTTGACCAAGGCCAGAATCGCAAGCTGTGCTGCTGATGTAGGGTCATCGGGAATTTCAACGTCGTAGGCATTGTACGATCTTTCTACAAGCTTCCGCCGCCCCTTCAGCTTGTTGCTGTGATCGAATATTGACGGCTCGAAAATACCCATGGGAGCCAGAATTACTTCGTCGTACGTCTTGAAGGCATACTTGCGCGTCGGTTGGTTGGGTGCGCGAACATGAAAGTTGTAGAGCTGAACCGAAATGTCGGCTTGAGACATGGTGCAGTGCTTCATCTTGAGCTCCTCGGCCAGCAAAAAGTCGTAGCGGCGGCGCAAGTTGATATCCTGGTAAGGAAAGTTGTCGTAGAGCATCATTTTGATAAAAAGTTCCGTCACGTCGTTGCCCCCAAACTTGAGGTTGACTCGCGAGTCATCGATGCACAAGCCATCCTCGACGCATGTTATCGATGTTTTCTGCGCACCAACATCCACCACGCAGGCCTGTGTATAGCCGGCGCCAAATGTGGCAGCCATGCTCTCCTGGACAAAACATACACGATTGAACTCGAACCATGTCATGCACGACCGGAGTATTTGTTCCACGTAGCGCTTGTCGTAGAGGTCTGGAATCACAAAAACACAGCTGTATTGCTGCCACTCGCTATTGGTTTTGAGGCCCAACTCCTGACGCAGCGCTTTATCCAAAAGAGTCTCAAGGTCATCGTAGAGGTGTTCCTGGCTCATGTAGTCATCTTCGTTCCACCAGCCGTGCCGTATTGGCCACCACAGTCTCATCTTAGGATCTGAGTCGTCGGGAACTCGCAGGGCCTCGTTGCCAATGAAGCATGAGGCAAGGGATTCGGAATCATCCAGAGTCTTGACGTCGGTCCACGCAATCTCGAGTGGGTCGTTGTGTTTTTCAATCGCCTCGGCTTCGACGCGGCGGTTAAAGGTTTGAACCAGCTCTTTGGAGTTGGGCAGCACTTTGCGTTTGTGAGCGCGCATATCCACCTTAAGCTCATTGCACATTCTCTGGTACTTTTTTGACCATTCTTCGCCGTACTGCTGATCAACTGTCTTGAAATCGGACTGCCGCCGCGGCAGCGCGTCTTGAGAGTCTGATTCAGTCTCTGGGAAGCGCGTAGCCAGCGTCATGGGTATCGTCTTGGGGAGGGCGTCACTGGCAAAACCAATGCGTAGATTTTGGCTGCCGGGATGAATAACAATGATGCGCGAAGGATCTATGGCTCCCGACGGCGTTGCGGCTCCCTCATCGTCGCCCAAATCGGAGATGGGCAATGGCAGCTCGCCATTAGCGGGCTTGGACAGAAGGCGGTCACGATCTCGAGCGCTCTGAACCAAGCGATCGCGAGTAGCGTCATTCTGGATGCGTAGGGCGAGAACCTGGTCGTCGCGTTTCATATAATCTCTGGCATGCGCAGAGTCAGCAACTTGCAGCACACGGCCAGTAATGTAGACGCGACTGACGTATAGTAGTTCTTTTGGTTAATTGGCGTCACCTCGGGCCAACTCGTCAGCTTCATGCCATTGTCGGTCCTCTCGAGCCCTGTCACGAATCCATCGTCAGCAATTGCCAGTTGCTGCCATCTCAGCTTGGCTGCCAACCTTCCCTGAGGAGGACCCGTTCCGAGACTTTGCCAACCATGGCGACGGAGCTGCCAGTCGTTCCGCCCGCCGCGAAGCTATACCTGCGCCTTGGTGCAAAGGTCAAGATGGCCCTGATGGTGGGGGGAAAGCCATGAGAGTATCGAGTGCCACTAAAGTGATGGCTAGAGCGGTACAAAATGTCGCCCAACGCGGCGCCGCGGTGGAACAGAAGGCCGAGAAGAAAAAGATGGTGATGGGAACGCTTAGCTAACCTACCTAACTAGGGTACTTGACAAGATGCTAGACCAGATATAGCCCTGGGGTTAGTGCGGCTACACAAATATGTACAAGCATTAGTACTACTAGTACGGAGTCCTTAATGTACTACTAGTAGTAATGTATGCACAAATAGTACTACTTATTATGGGCCTGCCAGTTACGGATCATCATTGCCTCAAAGAGAAATTTTTTGATTGGGTGATGTAATCCGTCATGTGGCGAAACAACTAACACTGTTGTAATCTACTGTATGTCTGCACTGCTCCTCCTCTGAGCGACGGAGATACATTTCCTCTGCCTCCCCTGCCTGGCGGTCTCTTTCTTTTACTTTCGTCTCGTCTTACTGTTGGGTGTAACCAGAGGTTAACCTTGAATGACCTTTGTACAATTCTGTCTGCGCTCCGGAGTTTATCGTTTCCCTGACTCTGTACTACCAAGGAGTATATCGCCCTTCTCACAGCCCGACGTTTGGATAATGATGTGTATTTAATATCAGGAATGGCGCCGCAGCTTATCCTGTCGACGATCGCACATCCTGTGCATATACTTTACCGCGACAATTAATGATATTTTTTATTATTCTCGCACTAATTGGCCCGATATGCACGATTCGCATTCTTGCTATAAAACCCGAGGCTAGCCCTTTGCTCTTCACTTCCTAGTACGCACTGGCTTTGCAATCACTCACCTCTCTGGCTTCTCTGTCTTTGTCCTTTCCCTGATATGCTGAAGCGCTACCCGTGGCTGCCACAAAAATGCCTCAGCTTCTGTCTCTTTCCTGGGCCCAGCTGCTCTTTGCCACCTTTGTTCCTTATATTGTTCTGTGCTCATTGCTACGCTTCCGGCGCTTACGCAGGCTCCAAGCCAAATACAATTTCCCAGATCGAGCCTCGTTGTCACGAATGACGGGGACCGAAGCTCGTGCCATTCATCACCATTGTTCGGCGTATGAATTCCCGTTTGCCTTTGATTATGGCTTGCGGATGGCCATCTTCAAGGTCGGCAACCATGCTATTCCTGGGCACGCTGTCAACGCAATGTGCAAACTAAACCGGGAATGCTACAGACATATGCCCTGGAAAATGTTGGGCGTCTGCTCGCTGCTTCAAGCGACCTAATGAGCACGCAGCATGTGGGGAAAAGGTGGTGTCTTTGAGTATGAATAGCTCAACATGTCTTACTGATCCAAAACAGATACGAAGACACAGAGGTAATTTATGCCAGGTAAGCTCTATATAGCTTCCAAAGTTGCTCAAAAATATTGACGTGTCTAACGAGTCTGGCAGCTTTTTCCACTGGCCACCCTCGTCGCCCCCCCTCCATGACTTTGTCGCCCGCATGAACTACCTACACGAGCCGTACGTCAAGTCTGGAAGGATTCTCAACAAGGACCTGCTCTATGTTCTCTACATCTCGCTCGTGGAGCCTATCAATCATCAGCGCCTGTACGAGTGGAGGTCCCTGACCGACATGGAGGTGGCAGCAAGTGCAACTCTCTGGTACTATATTGGCGAAATGATGGGCATCGACTACCAGAGTGAGCTGGGCAAGAACAAGTGGAAAGATGGTATCGAGTTTCTGGATGACCTGACAGCATGGAGCTTCAAGTACGAGGACCTACATTTGAAGCGCCTGCCAGAGGTGCACACGCTGGGAGTCAACCTGATCGACTTCATGCTGTCCGTGTATCCCAGAGTGTCGCATCCAGTTGTATACCAGGTGCTGTTGCTTTTACTGGGCGAGAGGGTGCGCCATGCGCTCTCGTAAGTCTTATCCCAGCCATCAAGCCACCAAGACGTGCTGACAGACATATGAGGTTACCGGAGCCGAGCTTGGCAATGACAGCCATCTTCTACTCGTCACTTCTAGTTCGCAGATTTGTCCTCCGCTTCCTGACACTGCCTCGCTTGTTCCCACTGCAACCGATGAGCGACGTAGATGTCAAAACAGGCAAAGTGCACCACAACCGATATCTCAAGGAGCCTTGGTACGTCGCCCCTACGTTTTGGGCTCGCTGGGGGCCTACGGCTCTGTCTTCGCGGATACTGGGCGTCATGGTGCCTGGACAAGGTGGCGCAGAGATGAAGCCCGACGGCTTTTACGTTGAGGATGTTGGACCGCAGCGGACAGTGGGCAAGGGAGCTGAGCAAATGGCGGTAATGCGCGAGCGGATCAAAAAGGTTGCGGACCGAGTGGCTAATGAGAGCCCGTTTGCCATGAAGAGCTGATGCTGCTCTGTATCGTCAGGGAGAGAGAAACAGAGGGGGAGGGAGAATGCGACAGAGGGAGAGAGGGAGAGGTGGAGAGAGAGTGTGTGTGTGTGCAAATGTGCAACAAGTTCCTACTAATTCATTTGTATATATCCCTTTCTGCACAAACGTTCAGTTCGATGACAAGGAGGATGTTCCACTCTTGCCTCCTTCTTTTCCGAGCAGCCAGAGTATCAGGCAAATCCAAACTTCCTTTTTCTCTTTGTGTTTTCTTTTTTTCAAAAGCAAGAATAGAGGACATATTGCTTATTGAATCACTTGTTGGTCAGAGCAACATCGACTCATTCTGCACACAGCGCTGATCGCACGGGCTACTGCTTCATCCAAACCAGTCAGCTGACAGTGCGCTCCTTTTGGTACTACTCTTAGACTACAGACGCGTTTTGCATAGTACCTACTGAAGTATTCAATGGTGAGAGCCATTTGCACCATGTTGCAGCGTGCTTACTCAACAAGAGACAGAGTATTGAAGCGCCAAGTTCAAATTGCCAAGTGCGAATTGCCAAGTGCTGGGCGTGCCTGCCCTGTGGGTCTTGTGGCCAGACACTCCTGCCATCGAGTTGGAGGTGGTTGCCACCTTGTTAGTGTTAGCAGGTGCCTCCTAAAAGACACTCAGGTCCTGGATCCTGATACACTCCATGCTCTTCGTCCTCTTCCTCTTTGCTCCATAGCACATAGCAGCATGCATTCGTTCACTGCGTTTCACATGAAGTAATACTTCTCGGACTCAATGGATATTTAGAGTGTCTCGCGGTTTGACTTCACTCCACGTACATACATGCACAAACACCATGGTTGCCCCGTACTCTGATGCGCATCACTAAAGGCGTCAAGCAATATAAATACTTGGAGATGTAGTCAGCCATCAACTTTTATTGTAGGCATTCTTTACCTACTGCTTTTTTTCTACCTAATATTAACATACTATGTAGACACATATAAAGCCACTTCACTCTCGCGGCTTCTGCCTAGAGCAACAGTGTTTTCCTTCGCTCAGCAGATGATCAGAGACGCGAGAACAACAGGACAAGACATGCAAGGACAGCTCAGAACCGTGTATCAGGCATTCGATGGCGCGATACAGGGCATGATAGAGCCAGACTCTAGGTTCACCATTTATTCCTTCTTTCAAGATATCGATGACGGCGGACATATTACAAATGCGTTTTATATACTAAAGCATTTGACGGCGAGTCGTTTCTTCAATCTAGAAGAGAGTCATCTCATTTTCAATAGCCGCTACGCAGCAGGTGCGACATGCACTCGCGCAGCCCAATTTTCCACCAGCTGCCGACAGCCCAGGGAGTACGATAATAGAGTTGGAACGATGCCGGGACCGACCAGCAATGGGCAGCAGTAACCGGATATAGCTACGATGCAGACTTTGTGTCTTTTAGCTTCGTTCAGGTTGGATGTCACTCTGCTGTCGAGATCAGGATCCTGATGAGAAATCCAGAGAGCACAAGAGAAAGCGTGTCTTGGAGGACGAGCCACAGCCCATTGGAACAAGGACAAGAGACATCCTAGCGAGTCGAACCCATCAGGTATTAGACATGTGGGAGGAGTCACGAAGAACCTACCTGGAATTACTGGTTCAGGGCGTTAAACCCAGTCTCACTGGTTTGAGAACTGCCACGGAGCAGGAATTTCGAACAGTGGCCAGGAGTATGAACAGTCTGTGAGACCGACAGACTGGAAATCACGAGGCCCTCCTGAATGAGGTGTTACAGTTGGGGGAATCAGTGAAGGTAATGAGGCACACGGTGCAAGACCTGGTGAAGCGACGAAAAAAGGAGGACTGAGTTTGAGATGGAGATTAGTGAGGATTTTGCAGCTGTATGGCGGACGACCTGGTCACCTAGACTCATTACATTATGTATACTGATTGTTGATTGCTTTCTTCATAGGAAAGCAGCTCAAGGTGGCGTTTAATATAGGCACGCTGGCAATGTAGCGCTTGTTGAGCTTGATGTTGCTGCAACTGGTGATTAGAGGGCTGGTTTGTGTGTCGTGCGAATAGTAAATCTCTTTGTGATGCGACACAATGAGAAAGAAATACATTTGGCATGCACGCCAGGCTATTTGCTCTCAGAATATGGGCTGTGTAGCTACGTGGCTAGCTAGTATCGCGGTCTCATTGCATCATTGACTTGATTGCATGGCGGCCGCTGGCTTGACTAGAAGCGTACAACTTGGTCACATGAAACACTCTGAGAATTCGAAAGAGATACTACTCGTAGTTAGTTGGTTGTCGTTATCAGCGTGGTACAAGACAATGAATGCCGTTGCGGGCTTTTGGTATCGGATAGTCTCTTTTGAGGAGCTGACGTAATGGCGACCACGACGGCCTCGTGCTTGTGCTAACTAATTCTCAAACACACATGCAAGGACGCCGCCGTCAACTCTTGTCCTACAACTCTTGCAGCCCTCATCAGTTTACCATCACGGTTACAAGCCAATCAGCTTGATTACGTACAGCCTCTGCAACAACAAGGCCACTTCGTCCTGATCATCCGCAAAGATGCCCGCCATCCCGGTTTATAGCTCCAGCCCCATCAATGCGGCAAAGGCATCAGGCGTCAGCCCCCACTCCAGCCGGCCAGACGGAAAGACGCCTGGCCAGGAGATTCCGGAAACAGCTCCGGCAGCCGTAGCGAGCCATAGTGCGACGCCGACTCGGAACCATTTGGCTGCTCAGCCTGGCGCCAGGCCGTCGCTGCCTATGCAGACGGGCCAGCCTCATGCCTTAGCCGCTCAGCACAATATAGCCTCAGTCGCAGCGACGCCCACGCAACAGCATGATGATGCCAGCCCACCTGCTCCACAGCCGGGTGCTGTGCCGCGACCGCCAGGAGCATCGAGGCAAATCCCTCCGCCGCCCAAGGCTTCCAAGGCTTGGACGGCTTCAACGGCTTCTGAGCCAGGGCGGAGCCAAGACGTGCCAGCGACTCTGTCAGAGCCTCCTCGTATGCCGCCCCAGATGTCGTACCAGCCACCAGCGGCCTCGCTGCCCATCCAGGGACGCTCGTCGACGACGCCCTCGTCGCTGCAGCCCAATTATCCGGCCTCGGATTCGCATTACTCTCACCCTCCGGGGTATCAGCAAAACGTATACGGCGCAAATGCCCAGCAGCACGTGGCACCAGAGGCCGAGCCTGGAGTTTGGGACACGGCCAGGAAATGGGCTTCAGCAGCCGGTCAGAGTCTGGCGGCCGCTGAAGACCAAGTATGGAAGCGCATCAACAAGGACTTGTAGCACCGACACAGCCCATGCTGGCTTCTATTGTTATCTCCAAGCTGGAGACAGCTCCATCTACTTGGTCCACCGCAATCTGCTGGCACGATGCTCAACCATGTTGGCTCTGATCCAAGGAGTGCCCTTCGAGGATCCGGGGCGGCGGATGCGCTGATCAAACGCTTCCCTGCGCATGCTTCTGCTATCGTCTGAAAGATAGATTCAAGGCCTCATTAAGGATGCGTCGCCTTGTACACAGCTAGCGGCTGGAAGTGGCGCTTGCCGACAATGGGCAACGAATGCAGCAAGTATAGCCGACTTGGTCTGTTTTCGAGGCAGATGGCTCGACTGGGCTTTCCGCCAGACAACGGACAGGCACCCAAATAGAAATATTTCCGCACCTTTTGCTCTGCAACCTTGCTAGTGTCATGACAGGCTGCGGGCATTTACGAAATGGAAATTTGATCCCACTCAGTGCCCTTGAATCCCAGTTCCGGATGGCGCAGCTTTAACGCGTTTGTCAAGGCATGAAATGTCAAGCACTTTAACCAGGTGGTGATCTGCTTCTCCCCGGGATCGCCGCACAAGTCGAGGCGATTTTCTCATCTTGTCTTGTTTTCCTTGGTTTGGACATGGCATTGGAAAGTCAGTTGCCGCTTCGGGCCAACGGAGGGCGGGACATGGTGGCAGCGTCCGACTCCGTTGGCGCCCTTTGTGGGCATTGCATCATGTTCTCGACAAAGACTAGTTCCACACATGGGCTTGTTACGTGTGCTTGACCAAGCAAGACGACGGCGCCTGATGGGGGAGAGGGGATAGGCTATTGATTCGTCATCAAAAATAGAGCGAGGCTGCCTCTCGGAAGCGGGTGCATTTTGTTAACCAGGCAGTCCCTGGTGCTGGAAAATGGGCAGAGGGAAGATGGGACAAGAAACAGACCACAGACAGACGAGGAGCCGGGCCGTCGTCTCAAGAAAGTTTGTGCATGAGTAGCATGAGCAGCGTTCCGCCCTGCTTATCTTGCTGCACACTTTGTTTGTTTCTCTCGAGACATTCATCTGTCGACTTGTTCTTTTCTCATTCGGCCGTGTCTCCTGACTGCAAGGGTGGAGCAGAGGGAAAAGCGGACTGGCGGAATCATGGCGCCATTTGGATGTGTTCCCCGTCGGGTGCTACTCCAGCAACTAGACACTCTTGTCGCCCCCGTCTTGCTCGACATTACTCACTTGCTAGTCGAGGCATGGAATGTCGACGGGCCACAAGGTTGCTCGCGTGCGTCGGACTCTGAGATATCCGCCATGTCCTCTACTAGAGAGGCCTGCCGACCCCTCGTGACACACAGGGGTGCTTCTGGCGTGACTGAATGCTTCTACTAAAAAGGGGCGTGCGCTGGCCACGGTACTCTGCGACGGATCTGAGACAAATGACGCTGCCAACGGGCCGAACTCCTAGCGGGCCTTTTTTTTTTTTTTCGGGTGATAGGGCTGGGCTGAGCTGGTTGTTGATTGCCTCCTCGAGAAACCACTATTGAACCTTGATGCAAGAGCGTCCAGTGTTGGCTCTCCAAGGCATTGCAGAGATTCCACGCAGCCGTTTGCGAGCAGGAGGCGGACACGCGGGCAAGACCAAGCTGTGCAAGCAGGCCAAGTCGTTACTCGCTGACAGATGGGGAAGATAAGGCGAGCGAGAAGGATTCACGAGGGCCGAATATTGCGAGTCTGGCAATGTTTTAACTTGGAGCCAAGGTTTTTTTGTTACTGAGACGCCAAGGCCCAAAAGATAGTCGCAAAATAGTAGTACTAGTTGTAATGGTAGTACTAGCAGTACTGGCAGTACTAGCAGTAGGAGCTGCCGTGTTTGACGTGCAATATACATGGATGCACATAAGTGTCCGAGCTGCCAGCGCCAAAGTCTAGACAAGAGCTATTACAACGTTGCCTTTTTTTTTTTTTTTTTTTTTTTTTCAAAATACATCGACAAGTGCAGCGGCTTTGAGGGGTCACTGCCAAGAGGAGAGCGAACTCACTATCGTTTTGATACGACGTGATGGAAGTTTCTCTTGGCGGACAGGGGGGCTATGCTCAGACTAGTATTGATATTGCCGTCGGAGTTGCGGGAAAAGGACCAAATCACGATCGCATGCACAGCATACCTGGACACAAGGAGCCAATCATACATTCCGAGACTTGAAAGAGACTCTGGTCTAGAATGCTCGAGGTAGCATTTTGGTTAGTCTGTGCCACGTGCGTGAATGCGCCCCCAAGGTTGCACAGCGTATCTATCTCTTGTTGCTTTTTGATTCTGAACGGTGTCACAAGATTAAGAGTGTGACGCAGCTGCGGCAAACGTCGAGCCTTGATCTTGTTCGAGTATGTGGCTGGGCCTCTCTGGCTTTGGGGCTCTGGCTTTGGGGGGAGGGGGGCTTCTTGGCTGGCTTCTCGCCCGGTACGAATACGAATGAGCCTGCTGAGCCGCTGGGCTGAGCTTTCCGCCCAGAGGCCTTCTGGGACTTGCGGACAAGGACAATACTCTAGTGGCATGCCTCGGCTTGAGTCCCTCGGACTTTTGCTGCCGTCTCAACATGAGTTGCGCGTCTCGGCATCCCGCCCATGACGAGGCAAAATCATATAGCCGTATTGTCGACATGATTAGTCGGGTGCGGCCTTTTTTTCCTGCCAATTATTTGCCCCTGCATTCTTGTCCTCTTTTCAAAGCTGTCGGCTCCCAAAATAGTCCACTCAGCCATCGTATTTCTCTTGGGGACTTGAGCTCTGCTTTGGATAGCTACTACCCGTTTGGCTCGTCCGAGTCAGGAGGGGGGGGAGGGGGACGGGGGCCACCGCAGCTAGTAGGGCCGAGCGTCTGGTTTCACCCTGGTCCAAATTTTTTTTCCTCGTCTCCATTCTCCTGTTTTTTTTTTCTTGGCTTTGCAGCCAGGCCAGCTTGTTACAGTCCTGCTGCGGATAATGTCGATCATGGCAGGAACTGTTGTTCCGTTTTGCCATGTTGCTACTGTGTATACAGTGTGCTGCTGAGTTGGTTTGCCCACAATCATGTGGCTGCTGCATAACGAGGAGCGGTAGGAGACGGCACGCGCCTTGGGCCGGCCTGTCAAGGCATAACAAGCTAGAAATGAAATGGAAAATTCGTCGAAAACTTTTCGTCTGATGACGCTGGTGCTGGCGCTGGTGCTGGCGCTGGTGCTGGCGCTGGTTTTGGTGCTGGTTCTGGTGCTGGTGCTGGTGCTGGCCAACTGCCGAGCGTTTACTGCCTCTCGCCTCTGCCACGTCGGCCACCTCGACGGCAAATGATGGGCCCATGCAGTCATCCATCCATCCATTGATTTTTGGGTCCCTTGATCGCTTTTCCTTCATCTTGGAGGCCCCGTGGCGTGCCTTGGCTGGCCTTGTACACATATAGCAACAGAGTTAATATATGGTCATGCATCTGGTAGTCGGCTAATGCAAACTCTCCATAGGGCCACGACCCCAGATTTCAAAGACAAAAGGTCATTGCATTCCACTCACGAGCCTTTGCATTCGTCGAGAAGCTCCTCTTGATTCCTCATCGGCTGCGAGGAGCTCGCCAGCTCCTTGTCGGCCGACACGCGCTTCTCCCTCTCACCGCTCTCACAGCGTCTCTCATGGCTCGACCATCGTCTCAACCCAGGCTGCTGGCCTGGTTGGCGCGCTTTCTAGCCTGGAACTAGCGTTGCCACACGAAACCTCCGACTGCTGCTAGTGGAAGAACAAGGAGCGCTTAAATTCAAACGGCATCTGCTAACTCTAATGCTAGCAAAGTTGGCATTTTCAAGTTGGAGCTGCGCACTTGCTGCAACCCCAATGCAAGGATACAGCTGCATGTAACCTGGATTGCAGTCAATTTTGACCTGGGAGGGGTGAGAGGCGAGGGGGGGAGGGGGGGCGTATTGGCAAGCTTGGCCTTACCCTTCAAGTCATAGCTGCTCTTTTCATTACGGCTTCTTTGCCCGGTTCCAGGGCCCTGTTCTCAAGCACTGCGTCGAGCCTTGCTTCCCACCGCCTGATGCAAGTGCAACAGACGCATTGCTTGTTTCCCACGGGCCACGGGAGAATGATATTTTTGGACAAGTCAGGCGAGACCCTGCCTTTCAAAGCATAAGGCGAGGAAGACAAGATCTCTGCTCCGCATGGCCCTTGCGTGCGTGATGGAAAATGCCGAGACCCGATCAACGGAGCAGCTCGCGCAGGGAAATGACCCGAACATGAGAGAAAAATAGTAATCCAAGCTTTAGCTCCTACAACTGGTTGCTTTAATCTTAATCTGACGCTATTGCAATCAAGCCTCTTCAGCCATGGTATCAGTCTGCTTATACGCTTTCTAGTTAGAGCAAACGCGCTTGTTCTCGTCAGCTTTGCACGCCACGTCGTACGCAGCACTCAAGGGTTCCATGCTGGGCGGCTGTCTAGGAGGCCCTTGGCTAGTAGCATGCCTAGAACAGCAACATGAGAAGCTCGGCGGCGCATCAGGGTCACTCGACGCGCCTAATCAAAACTTGTCCTCAAACCCTTGTCGTTTCCCTCTTTTGCAGGCGCCCGGATGCAAGACGGAGGCAGCAAAAACACTCGAGCCAAATATTTGACGCGTCTGGTCGGCCGGGAGCAAGTTTACTCGAGCCACAACTGTGTCGCCAGTTCAGGGGGGGCAGGGATCATGGTGTCAGGTCTTGACCATCTGTTCGTCACACCAACATGGCCGTCCGAGAACTACATGGGCTGAAGACTGTGTCCGGCAAGCGCAGCCCTGACTGGACGGACGGGTGCGTCATCATCATGTGTAGGGCTTAAAGAATCGCTGAGTGCCGACGGCCGCGTGACGCCAGAGATTTGGCATTCCGGAGGCCCGGTGGTGTCTGAAACGTTTTTTAAAGCCTCTTGACTCTGTCAGAAGGACTGACACGGCGTCTGTGCTGAGCCGTGGAGTCAGGCCCCGAAAAGAGCAATGTTCGAGAAGTTCGAGGTCGCGTCGCACAATGTCTCGGCTCGACCCATGCTGTTTCGATCTTACTTAGTATCCTCGATGCTGATTCACCTCTGCTTGTCGAGGGAAAAGGGACAAAGGCTATTTTTTTAATCATTTTTTTTATTTTTGGGCTTGGAGTAGCAATCCTTGCGGTCCGTCGGACCTCGTCCATGGAGGTTTCAAGTTGCACTGCTGCCAGCGCGCCATGGCACCATTGAGCAACGCGAGGGAAAAAAACAAAAAAAGAAAAGTCACCGCGGAACCTTGAAGCAGGCATGTAGGTATTACGTGAAGAGAACAGAGAGACAAAGCCGCACAAAGCTCCTTCATTCACCACATTACTCGCGTCAGGGCGCACTCGTCTGCTGCGCTGGCTGTCCGTCTCTTCTGCTAGCCGGGAACAGGCCGTGGTAGAGGCTCCTAGCGCTGTGCGCTAACAGCAGGACTAGCTGGAGTGCTGATTAGTCGCCCCAGCAGGGAGTTGCTCCCAGGTAAACACTAACATTAGGCTGTAGAAACCGCATCCCCGGCTGCTGGGACTCTGACTTGGTGGCACATGTCGTGTGCGGCCAGGTATCGGCATGGGGGCCACTGGGTACCCTTGGCGCGGGCTGGCCCCAAGGTTGACTTCGGGTATCGGGCGAGCTACAAGGCGGCAGGGGACAGGGGGCCAGGCCACAAGGGCCAAGTGCATCTGCCCACAGCCACAGGGCAGAGCCGTCAGGCCCCGCCTGCCCCAGTCGAGGTGCGACGCTGCAGCCTGACTGCGGTTGCAAAGTGCAGCGATGCAGCGATGCAGCAGCAGCGCCCATCCCGCTGCACCTTCCCGGGACCTGAGGTCGAATTGAGGGGGCGCGCGCAACTGCCGTGCCGTCAGCACGGGCGTAGCTGACTAACAGCGCTTGGCGTGCCGCAGGTAGCGAGTCGCGCGTCGTCGCCGCGCAGACTACCCAGTCCCGCGTAGCGCGGTACCTGGTGCCCCCAAAGTGGTGCGCCCACCTTGCTGCCCCCCAGCCCCACGGCCCCAGGAACAGCAGCAGGCCAGGGACAGCAGACCAGGAACAGCAGACCTGGATGAATGCCCTCGTCGCCACAACGGCCACCATGGCCACACGTAGTCGGCTCCTCGCCACAAATGAGTCACGGCTACACCACAGCGGCTGTTGTCGAGACTGGTTGCTCTGGCGGCGGCGACGCTGGCCGTGAGCCAACCGCAGGCGCCAGCGTGTCCGAGGCCTCCCCCAACTTGAAACCCAGAACCATGTCAAGTCGCCAGGCCAGGCTCCATCCATGCCGGACTCCCTTGTTTCTTGGTCGCCCTCATAGGCCCGAGCCAAGCCAAGAGGCGAGGGCTGCCATCCCGCTTCCTCGCCGGTGGGCAGCTGCTCAGAGGAGCATCGAGACGGCGACTGACGATAGCACGGGCAGTATTGCAGCGCATACATGGCTCGACGCCTGGCATGCTCCGGTGCGGAAAATGGTCCGGCGCCTCGTCATGGCCCGCCTCAGGCCTGCGTCACTTGCCGCACATGGCCGTGGTGGACATGGTGGTCCCTACAGGGCCGACGTCGTTCCTCGAGCCGTCGCCGCTCCAGCACACACCCCTGGCCCTCCACGCCCCTCCCTCCACCGGTCCACTCGTCTCTCCTCGTCGAGTTTGACAGTACGGATTCACAGGTGCATCCGGCTCAGCTGGTACCGGCGTTCCGAGCCTGACCTTGCTAGGCCCATGATGGGCCTTCCTGGGCAATGACAGCCGGCCGTTCTCTGGCTCATCGACGGCCTGCTACCTGTACTCGTCACCCTACCCAGTCTGCCCGTCTTGTCTCCCTCACTACCTACATACATGGCCATATGCCTTGCCAAAGGCAGCCCTGGCCGTTTCTTCTCCGAACAACCACTCGTCCTGCCTGACTCTGCTGTGTCTTACATGACTCTGTACCGCTCCCCCTCCAACTGCCTCGTTGCTTCTTATCAAAAGTCCCATCCCATGCCTCTCTGCCATTGACCGATAGCTTGCTTGCTCAACTTGCCTGAGCCCTAGCCCCTCTTCGTCTGCTTGCCTGTCCTTGTCCGTGGTCCAACGCTCATTTTTTTCTCCATTCTTACTCCAAAGTCTGTCTCTCTTCCTAATCCCATCCAATCCATATAACCCTCCAGGGAGCAGCATCTTCTTTTCTACACTTGTTGCCCCGAAGCAACGGCTCGTCTTCATTCCTTCATTCAGCCGCCCATTTGCCACCGAGGAGACACTGCACCAGCATCCCTTCGCTCCCTTGATCTCGTTTTTTTTTGCCCTCTTGTCACGAGAGCCTCACTGCCATCGTCACTGTCATTTACCACGTCCAACGCCTCGACCGGAGTACACTCGACGCTCTCTGTCCTTCTCTCCATCAAGGCTCTTTTCTTCCATTCACCTACCGAATTGGAATCATCAAGCACACCACGGCTCACTATCTGTCACCTGTCTCGCTTCATTCCTCTGACGGGTAAGTCGGCTTCTATTTTTGGTGACGTCGCCGTGCTTGTTGCGAGAGCCGACTCATTGCCCTTGCATATGATAGCATACCGCTCCTCTATGCCCACTTACATTCGCGGCGTTTGCTGATGATACCCTTGGTAGCCCAAATAGGTACAATCAAATAGCCAGAAGCATTGTCCCTGCACCAAAAGTCATATTTTCCAACACGCGCCGGTCCACTCACAGCCGTTTGAAGCGCTCGAAACAGCAACGAAGCCTGTATGTTATTTACCCCTAGGCGTCTGATTTTCGGGGCACCTTGTAGCTCACATTTCTATAGGCAGCGGCAATTATACCCTATCGCAGCCAGCCCAGAGCCCGAAACACGGAAATGCAATCGCCCACACACCATCAACCGGGCTCTGCCGGAGCCATGATGCAAGGCAGCGCAACTTCAGCCCCCGAGGGCATGGCACCTACCGACGCGGTCTGGATGGCGACTTCTGCTTCTGAGCCGCGACGACGACCAGGCACCATCTATCACCAGGGTACGTCTTGCTGTGTTGGTGACCAAGGCATGCCATCTTGGGATCCCTTTTCTTTACAGTCGGGACCAGCCGATGCGGCCTCTCGACCCCCTTCCATGCACCAGGATCTCCTCTCTCTCGATACTGCCAACAGCAGTAAGTCGCGTTTGACATTTGCCGTGAGCGGCTCGCTGACCATGTCGCAGACCAATGGAGCCAAAAGTCTTGCGAAGACAATATCGACCTCCAAGGTCTCGAGGTGGAGGGGCCCATTGGACAGGCCTATACGACTGACGACGCTGTGCCAATTATTGATTTGAGATATTCCAACTCTGCCCAGGATGACCAGACTATGAGCCTCGACGGCTGTCTCAACCGTCGAAGACTGTCTGGCTCCTCGCTGACAACGTCGGGCGCCATGTCGGACCTGCCATCCTATGACGACTTCTCAGCCGCTCTATCGGAGGCACCATCATACGGTTCGGACTATCCATCGAACCGTAACTCACTCATGTCGTCTGTGCACATGTCGCCGGTTCCGTCGCCTCGCATGACGCCTAGCAACCGCCCCGAGCAGGTGCGAGCCCAGAGCCGTGGACGAGCAACGCCGTCTCCTCGACCGAGCATGCGATCTGTCCCGTACAGCATCGAGACTTCCAAGACGCAGCGATGGTCGACGGGCTCATATGCTCCAACACAGAGTCGAAGACAATCCCCATTTATCTACAATAGTCCCACTGAGATGTACATGCCCCAGCAACGCATGTCTTATCATGGCCCACCTCCTACGACGTTTGCACCGCAGCAGCCGCAGCCCATGGCCATGAGCGGCTTCCAAGGCGGTGCTCAGCGCCCTCAATACGTAATGGCTGGACAGTCGATGTACCAGAGAAATGGGATGCTTTTGCCCTCGCACATGTCTCCCCAGGCCTTTCATCCGGATACACGACAGTTTGATCAGCCACCTCCGCTGCCCTCTCAAGGCTTGTTCAAGATGTTGCAAAGCAACGGAGACCCACATACCCTGCACGGGCACTATACCGACCTGTCGGACCCTCCCGATTTGTTTGCTGCCTTGCACGAGGAGCAGATCCCGCCGCCGGAAGAAGACATGAATCCTTCGGACCCCGACATGATTCCATATGAGCAAGAGCTCAGGTTTGAGGGAGACTTGTACACACCAAGATGGGTTCGCGGGCACGGCAATAAGCGCGAGGGCTGGTGCGGCATTTGCAAACCAGGCAGGTGGCTGGTTCTCAAGAACTCGGCCTTTTGGTACGACAAGTCTTTTACCCACGGCATCAGTGCAGCCACGGGCTGTCCCTTTCAAGAGCCCCTTGATACTAGGAGGATGGATGGCAATCCAGACGTCTGGGAAGGACTGTGTGGAAGCTGTCATGAATGGGTCGCACTGGTGAGCAGTAAAAAGAAGGGAACCACATGGTTCAGACACGCATACAAGGTGAGCGAAATAAAATAAAAAATTGACGCCCAGATGTTGAGACTGGGTCAAGCACAAGCATGAAAGACTAACCGCACCCCCAGTGCCACGCTCACCCCAAGGCCAAGGATGGGCCCAAGCGCCGCCGCGATGCCAACACTGGCCGAGCTCAGGCTGCACAGGGCCTTAAAGTCAAGACTGAGCTGCAGCGAGGAAGCACGCCCGACATGTCCGGAATGGCTACTTCGGGCCTCTACACTCCGTCGGGACTTGTGCCACAGCATCCACAAATGTATGGCGAAGGACAGCTGGCTCCAGTCCAAGCTCCTGAGCCTCTTCGACTGCCAGGCTCGAGACAGCCGACTGCTATGACCCTACAGGCGCAGACATATGGCAACATGCTTTAGATTATGAATCTCTTTGCTTTCTACATTTTGTGTTTTCCTTTGGAGCTCATGTTATCTTCATTTCTTTTCATCCTTTTTTTTTCTCTATTTCTTCATTTCTCCCTTTTTTTTTTCTTTTTGAAACGAAGATTGGACGAGAGTAAACGAGTTGACGATTTGCGATTTGAGGAATGACTTACAGCTCCGGTTTGAAGCTGGTCTCTTATGCAGAGACTGAGTATAGATAGAGTGTGGACACGACCATGCGGGAGTGCTTTACCTGGGAAACAAAAAGGGGAAAATGCCAAGGCTGGTCAATAGGTGTCTGGATCAAGTTGAGTGTTGGGACGTGTTTTCCCGGATTACCCTCATGCATAGGGCCGTCTTGAGTATAGAAGGGGAGGGGGGCGCGCGGAGGAGGGGTAACATGGGAAAGGATCATTAGGGATAAGTATAGCGAGCCATTTCCTTTGCCAAGTGGCTTTGCACGTAGGTGACTAGTCAAAAAGGATAACAAAACATTGGTTTTGACCATTATCTCTGGTGTGTGATTAAACTTTGAGGTGCCTCATGGGTAAGAATTGTCTTTGTAGCAAGGTGGCTGGGCTTGGCGGTGTTTGTGTCGATCAATCCCTTTGTTACATTGTCAGGTGCATGTAAGGCGTGGATGGGTCGGCATAGACGGGATGGCAGCAGCAAGTGGGTAGGAGAAATAGGGAGAGGGTGCTCGGCGCCGAATGCAATGGACTGACTTGACTGACTCTTGTGCTTCTTGAGCGGCAGCGGCTCGTATTTGGAATCAAGGACCCTGTAAAATCTACTTTATACAAGACTCTGGTCTCTGTTTACGTGGCATGACTACTGCCTACTAGTAGTAGCTAGCCATGGTGGCAAAATGGAGAGATGTTACTACTAGTAGTCGGATGGGGCGGGCGGAGCAGACAAGAGGTGTATGGAAAAGTGCAAGGCTGGGGGACAGGCGAGGGCGACAATGGGAGGGGCTTGGAAGCAAAGTTGGTGCAAGCAAAGCAAAAAAACCATCTGAAGTCTTGATGTTTCCGACGTGGCCATGTGCTTGATGGGTGGTGCAAACAAAATGCATCAAGCTAGCACAACACCACCATGATTTAGTAGAGAACAAGGCGATGATGGCGTGGTGCAAAGACTGCATCGAGCACGCCACCAGCAGCATCTAGAAGACAAAATAGAAGGGCATGCATCGTGGCGATGCAGAGACGTCATGGACAGGCGACATGTGGATGCATAACAGCGCATGTCAAGGTTGGGTGCATGGTGCACAGGCGACTCGGACAAGAGGCAGCGAGGAGATCAAGAGGCAGTCTTTGTTGTGGCATGAAGAAGCAATGTGGAGGTGACGTATGGCAGGGTGCTGGAGCCGGCGCAGAGCAGCGGTCGGAGGATAAGTCGGCTTGAGGGCTTTAATGAGGAGGCTTTATGCTGTGCTTTGCACCATTATGCGCGGAGAAGGACGAGAACCAGATGCTTGGAAAAGGAGGGGAGGGGTGTGGGTGCATGAGGGCTCGAGGCAGCTGTGGTGATGGCTGAGAGGGGAGAGACAAGACGAGCCATTGGGCCATGGATACCCTAGTCAGGAACGCAGCGCGGCAATCTCAGTGTCAATCTCAGTGGCCTTGTTCCTGGAACAGGGGCGAGATCTCGGAGGGGTCCGGCGCAGGAACGAGGGGAGATCGGGAGGGGGAGACGAGAAGAGGGGAATTGATTGAGTGGCTTGCATGTGATGATGATGATGATGCAGCGCATTGTGACGGGGGAGAAGAGAACAAGTGATGATTGCGAGGGACGGATGGGCAGCGGCTGTTTGTTGGCCAAGGGGGGTATTTACTTTTTACTCTTTTTTTTTTTTTAATTGGCGCTGGGAGCCAATGGCTGGCTGGCTGCTCGCTAGTGCCTATTGGTAGTAGTCGTCGGCAGTAAATACTAGTTAGTGTCTACTAGTAACGGTAGTGTCTAGTAGCAGTAGGCAGTAGCAGTAGGCAGTAACAGCATCTGGCAGCAAAAGGTAGTGGTAGGGGGGAGTCGGAGGCAGCAAGAGCCAAGTTGGTGGGCGTTGACAAACCGTTTTAGCTCACCCAGCTGGCACGGAAGACCGGAAGACTTGTCAGGCCAGGGAGGCGGGCTTGACTCTGGCTCATGTCAGGCGCAAAGAGACGAGCAGCGCATCAGCAGCTTGGCGCCGAGTCAGCAAGAGATGAAACGTCGGGAGCGAGTCATCAAGATGAGAGCAAAGCATGGCAATTGCCCCATGGCCATGGCGTGCAGCATGGCTGATGCACGCTGCACGCAGGCAGTCGGTAGGCGGCAGGGCCATTGGCTGAGCGAGGACGCAGGGCCAGGCAGGGTGCTGCAGGCAGGGCGCAAGCGCTGGGACGGCCATTGGGTACCCATCCGGGGGCCATGTATGTTGTACATGTACAGCATGTACGCTGCTCCTCATCTCTACTAGGCGCATATTTGGGGGTAGCAGCAGCAGAGGCAGACGCAATCTAAAAGCATGTACGGGCCCAGGTCTAAAAGCATGTACGAACCCAGGTCTAAAAGCATGTACGAGCCCAGGTCTGAAGCATGTACGAGGAGACGAGAGTCTAGATACGAGGCAGGTGTTTGCCAGACACATGTTGTATGTAGGTGGCTAAAAAAAAATCCCCCCAAGGTTAGAGGCCGCCAAGCTTGAGCGGCAGACGAAACAAACCCCCCGCCAGACAGGCGCTTGTCGTGGCCAGTCAGCTTGACGCTGGCTGCCAGACAACGAGTAAATGCTACCTTCCGCCCAGGTGCCCGCCCGCAGCTGGAGCATGTACTCGCTACCTGCACCCACGGCAGGCACCGCCACCCCAACTCCTTTGGTAGGCAGGGCAGGGTGTACTACTAGCAGCAGCAGCAGTGTAGCAAGTAGTAGCTGAGCAAATGGACAAAGAGTCAAAAAAAAAAAAAGGCTCGCATCATGTGCGCCAGGCACACCACTGATAGCCGTTCCTGACATGGGAGGCTGGCAGCTGGGAAGCGCCATTGGAGCTCATGTCGCTTTCAACTCGACAACCTGCGGCGGCAATTCTCCTCGTTGAGTCGCTCCCTCGACACGAGGGCAGCTCGACGACCCGCCGGAAACGCAGCCCAGGCGAGGCCCGCTTTTCCTTTTGCTTCCCTTGCCATCTTTTCTTCACTTGAAATGCCCACCCGCCATGCCCACCTTTGATGCCCACGTCTACGAAACACCCGTCAACCGTCGACTCTTACAAGTCATTCCTCGTCCCCTTTCTCTCCACTAGAGCTCCCTCCTATTAATGCCATTCCCCCCTGGACCGCCCATGTCAGACAGTGACAGCTCGCTAGCCACTACAGCAGTCTGTCAGTCGTCAAAACTTGCCGATAATACGTTAATATCTGGCCAAAAAAAAATAAAGGTGAACTAATAACCGCCTTTCTTTTCCTTTTTCCCCTGCCCTTACCCACAGCGCAGTAACGATAGCCGGGCCCAAGGCAGCATCAAGATCCATTCGCTGTGCATAGCATAGCATTTGTGCATGCAGCTTTTTTTTTTTCCTTTTTCTTTTGCTTGAGCACACAACCTCCAATCTCTCTCTCAGCCTGTGTGTGGCTCTTTTTTTTTATTTTTATCTTGTTGCTCCCGTCTGAACTAGTCCTTCCTTTTCCTCCCTCTCTCTACAAAGGCGGGCACTACTGTCGTCACTCGTTCAAATTTCAGCCTGTGCTAGATCAAGGGCACCCTCTCTGCCCTGCTGCCCCTCATATCTCTCTCCCTTTCAAAGCGGCAGCTCTGGAAAAGTACCCCTGGTTCTTCTGGTGGTCCGAGTAATTCCTCCCTTGCCTTCGCCTCATCCACCAGCGGCAGTGCCTGTCATCGAGCTCGAGCTACGGGGCAATCTGTTCTCGTGCCACCTGGGCAAAAAAAAAAAAAAAAAGCGAGTTGCTGACCGCCCTTGGCAGGCCTCGACATCTTAGACAGCCGTCGACTCTTGTCTGGCCCGACATCTCTCAGTCTCTGCTGTGGTGTCATTGATCCACGGCGTCGATAGCTGGCACGGGCACCTCTTTTACGGCGCCCGTCCATTCTTCTTTTTTCCCCTTTCCTTCGCCCACCGTCCCACCAGATCCTCTTCGGCTGCTACTCTTGCTGCCAGTCGGTGTCTGGAGCACGTGTGGTACGGGGACTTGCTGATACTGTGGGTATTCTTATTGGGTACCTGGACAGCGCACGACGTGCCTTGGGGTCACATCAGCCCCGAGCTCTGCACGTTGCACCTGGCATGTTGGAGAGCTTGGGCCGTGGCCGACTGCAACTCTCCACATGAATATGGACGAGCCTCATGATTGCCTGCCCAAGTGAGTTTTGCCCTGTGCCGTGGCGCTGGCCTCTTCTAGCGACTGACACATGGCAGCGGCATTGGTGGCTATTATCAAGAAGCTTTGCCACTCTCGCCCCTCTCAACTCCTCCGCCTCCTCCCCCAGATTGCCTCGACCCTCCCCCATTCAAGCCAGACACTTGCCAGCACGACGACTCAAGCCCCCGCTTCGCAGAAGACTACTCCGTCTTCAACACTACACCAGGCAATCTGAGGGGTTCCGATTTTCCTTTTAGCGACCTTTATGCATGCAACACATCACCCAGCACCGCGGATCATAGACGGCTACATTCGGTCGACACCATTATTGCTGCCGAATCGACGCCTCATCAGGGCCGCCCTTCACCCATAGAGTCCCACTTGAGCCCCGTCATTGATCCTTCCGGCCAGCTGTCTACTCCTATATCTGCCAGGGCTCCAGGGACCACTAAGCCAAGTCATTGTTCTTCTGCCAAAACTAGCACAAGACCAACTTCACGCATTACAAAGTCGAAGCGAGGTGCCAAAGCCCCCGCCAAGCGCAAGTTGCTCAACAAGGCCAAGGCCAGTCTCAAGTTTCCTCTTGCTGTCAAGTCGGACATGCAAGCCCCACATTACTATGGCCAGCCTGACGGCTTTGACGCTGCTGCCTTGGCGCCAGGCTTTGCTGTGCCCACGGACAACTTGTATGAGGATGCGCCGCCGCCTGTTCCTGCACCCAGTCCTTCCCGCTATTGGCATGCCTCTCTGATGGACCCGGCCAGCAGCAACTTTGACGTTGGTTGCTTCGAGGTTCAAAGCTCCCCGCCCCGCCCCAATGCTTCTTTTGACTATGGCGTCGATTTCTACCTCTTTTCAGACACGGATGCCTCTAGCGCCAACGTGCAGAGTCTGGCTGCCCAACAAGACATGCTGTTGCGACCTCAATCGGCCTCGGCCATGATTGGTTCTGATTTGTCGACGGATTGCTTGGGCCTGGAAGACCCCTTTCACAGTTTTAATCCAACGCAGGGCGTCGATCCAGGTCTCTTGATTAACCGACCTCAGACGGCACAGGCAGCTCCCACCGACTTTAATGGCTTCTCCACAAAGTCCACCTTGGCAGTGCCGCGCTCTAATAATAGTTTGGCAGCCAACATGATGCGGTCTCACAGTGCCAGGGAGCTCAATACCGGCAAGCTGCCGGCCCGGGCACATGCTAGCTCTCCCATACGGCCCTCGAATGCTTGTCTGCTGCCTTTGGTGTCCAAGGATGGGCGCAAGAAGCAAAGACTTGGACGAGGGTTTGTGCCGGTTGCAAAGACAGCCCCTTCACGGTCCAGCTCGCGGCCCAGCTCGCGGTCCATGCAGCGCCCCGATTCTTTGGCTGTCAAGAAGCGTTCACCGCCGGTCTTGCAACAACATGGATTGTCGCGGTGTGCCAGTCTGTCGTTGATTGCCGAAAAGTCTAGTCCAAGCCGTGCCAGGCTACAGAAGCGCACCGAGGTTAGACTAGAAGTGGATGCGCGCGGACGAGCACGTGCTGTGCAAACGGTGGTGTACCAAGATGGCAGGGGTCAAGGAGTAGGATTTGGTGCAAACGACGACGAGGCTACTGACGACGAGGGGTTTCGAATGCCGGCGAGTCGGGCGTCGTCGTCGTCTGTTGCGCTGGCGGATGCTGGCAAATGCCTTGACTGTGTCGACTACTCGGGACAGAGACGCATGAGCCGCAGCAGCGCGGGCAACTCGGTTAGTGGAGCGGAAACCATGTCGGAGTCGCTTGTGGGACAAGAGAGGAACCGGCATGGCGACGCCGAGTCTGCACTGCTGCGAGTCAAGCAGAGGCGGCAGAAGGCCATGAGCATGGTTGACCATGGGCCATGGCCTAGCTTTGGCCCGTCTTCAGGCGCCGACGTGGCGAATGGATTCATTTCGCCGCGAAGTCTGACGGGCTCAAATCACGGAGATTTGTGCTCTGGCTTTCGATGCGTGTGCGGCCATGGTGCGGCGAGCCAGGGAGGCGATGTGGCGCTTCAGTGGTGCGTTTCCTCTTGATGCAGTGGCCATGTACTGCAAGCCTCTGGACATGGCAGCTGGTGGCTTGCTAGCGGACAAGGCTAACATGAAGGTTAGCGACTTGTGCGAGATGTGGCTGCATGGCAAATGCGTCGGCATTACCCAACGCTCAAGGCCCCCAGTCTATGTTTGCAACTTTTGCACCGAGGCAGCGGGTAGGGCCAAGGCTAATGGGCTGGGTATCGACGGCGTCTTGCTGTCACCGCCATTGGTGTCAGTGTCGGACCGTGTGTCGAGGTAGGCTTGTGTTGAATGGCATGTGGGTGAATTAGACGCAGGTCTTGTTTATTCTTCTTGTTTTGCCTTTTTTTTTTAATTCTCGTGTCTCCATTTTTTCCCTTCTCTCATCTTTGATCTTTACCTTTTTTTTTTCCCAAGCATCAGGGGTCCAGGGGAAAAGCAAAAGAGAAAAAACAGAGGCAGCCCTTGGTGAAGCAAAAGCCGAGTCTGGATTGAACCTGTTTGACTTGAGTGTATAAAGGGCAAGGAATAGCAAGGCTCTCATGGATTAGAAAGAAGGCTTTGGCCGCTTAGCGGGACGATCACGGAGTTGAGGGCAGACGGCGGATAAGCCGAAGGTTGTTTTTTTTTTCATCATATTGATTGTGGTTTTTGTATGGTAGGTATACTAGGGCCAATGCTTACATGAGCGCAGATTATAACGCTACAGTTGGGATGCGTTGATGGTTGTGATGAGGTTGGATTTGAACATGGGGCAACGGTACTATACCGGTGCTCAACGCTGGAGAGCAACTGGTGGTGCCGAGTCAAAGTTTTGTGTGTATGTAGTACTGGATGTTGTTTCCCTTTTAGAAAAGTAACTGCATGGACGAGAGGTGAATCTGGAGATTAAAGTTTGTTAAAGGCGCATGGTGTGATGAGGGTAGGCAGAGAGAGAGAGGGAGGTGGAGTAAGTGGTGGTGGTGGTGCAAGTATGGAGTTGCGCGCGGCTCCGATGTCGGCGGGCGGGGTCGACGAGGGGGATTAAAAAGCACGAGAGAGGGAGGAAGGAAAGAGAGCAATTGATGTCTTGTTTGTTGACACTTTTCTTTTTTTCTTTTTTCTTTTCCACTTGCCAGCACATTGTATACGAAAAAGGACAAAGGTGTCGTTATTGGAAAAAAGCTGCAAGAGCCGAGGAAGCTGATTCAGCCGATTGCGGAGAGCTACTAGCCGTCCCTTTTTTTTTTAAGAGAAAAAAAAAATCAAGGTGTAGGTAGGCAGCAGCATCGACTTGCGAAACCCAAACACGCCAACAAGCTACAACGCGCGCAGCCATGACGGAGCATAAAATTGTCGTCTTTGGCGGAGACCACTGCGGCCCAGAGGTATGGCGCTTGAACAAAGGGGGGATGATGGGAGCTGACGTTTTGGGGATAGGTAGTGGCCGAGGGGATAAAGGTGAGGAAAAGAGGAAGAAGAAGAGAAAGGGAGCTGATGAGGGGGGAGAGTAGGTGTTGAGGACGATTGAGGAGCATGGGGCGGGGGTGAGGTTTGATGTTGATGAGCAGTTGCTGGGTGGCGTGAGTCTCTTTTGCCTCGGCCCTTGTCGTCTCTTTTGCCTCGGCCCTTGTCGTCTCTTTTGCCTTGGGCCTTGTCGTCCCTCTTGCCTTGGCCCTCGTCGTCTCTCTTGCCTCGGTCCTCGTCGTCTCTTTGACTTGCTCTCAAGGAAAAAAAAAAGAAATGCTGACAGCCCTCGCCCCCCCCCCCCAAAAGTGCTCCATCAAGGCCTGCGGCTCCCCCCTCTCCGACTCGGCCCTGGCCGCCGCCCAAGGCGCATCAGCCATTTTACTCGGCGCCATTGGCGGACCAGAATGGGGCCCCAGCAGCGCCGTGCGTCCCGAGCAAGGCATCCTGCGCCTCCGCCAGGCCCTGGGCACCTATGGCAACCTGCGCCCCTGCTTCTTTGCCTCGCCCAGCCTGGTGGCCGCCTCGCCGCTAAAGACGGCCGTGTGCGAGGGCACCGACTTTGTCCTGGTGCGCGAGCTGACGGGCGGCATCTACTTTGGCGAGCGGCAAGAGACTGACGCCAGCGGCCGCGCCTGGGACACTGAAGTCTATTCGCGCCACGAGGTTGAGCGTGTGGCGCGTCTGGCAGCCCACTTGGCCCGCGCGCGCGGCGAGAGGCGCGTCGTCAGTCTGGACAAGGCCAATGTGCTGGCCACGAGCCGCCTGTGGCGCCAGACAATGACGGACACGTTTGCCCGCGAGTTTGCAGACTTGACGGTGGAGCATCAGCTCATTGACAGCGCCGCCATGGTCATGGTGAAGAATCCCCGCTCCCTCAATGGCGTCGTGGTGACGAGCAATCTCTTTGGCGATATTGTTAGCGACGAGGCGAGCGTTATCCCGGGCAGCATTGGCTTGCTGCCCAGTGCGAGCTTGAGCGGCATTCCCGACGGCAAGAGTCGATGCAACGGCATCTATGAGCCCATTCACGGTGATTTTTTTTCTCTCTCTCTCTCTCTCTTTTTTTTCTCTTTTTTATATATATTCGTTTGTCCCTATTCTCCAGTCAATGCTTTCCCCCTTTTCTTCAGTAACTGGAAAACCCAGAAACCTCTAGAATGAACAAAAAAATAATGGTCTCATCTCCCCCAGGCTCCGCCCCCGACATCTCGGGCCAGGGCATCGTCAACCCCATTGGCACCATTCTCTCCGTCGCCATGATGCTTCGCTACTCCCTCGCCATGCCCGACGAAGCCACCGCTGTTGAGCGCGCCGTTGCTGCTGCTCTCGACGCCGGCCTGCGCACCCGCGACTTGGGCGGCCAGGCTCGCACCACCGAGGTTGGCGACGACGTTTGCCGCCACCTCGCCTCCATTCTCAAGGCCTAGTCTTGGGGGGGGGGGGTTTTTTCCTCTTTTTTTTTCATGTCTTTAAAAAAAAGGGGAGGGAGTTTCACCCTCGTCTGCTCCGTTTTTATATTCACGTATGCAATCTCTCTTTTTTTTCTTTTTTTTTCCATGCTTTTCTTTTAAAAAAAATGGGAAACTTCACCCTCGGCTGCTCGTTTTTATATTCACGTATGCAATGTATGCATGCAACCTCATCCAGTTAGGCAGAGACACGAAAAAAAAACATGACCAAGACTAGGCTTCAAAATAATAAAAAATATAAAAAAACTACGCCATTGTATTGACAGACTAGAAAAAGTCATCAAAAAGAGTCAAAAGCACACACGTAATAAGCTCACTCTCCTCGCGTTGCCCCCTTCTCTCCTGGAAATCAGGCCGCGTCGTGGGCGCCTATATCCCCATTGTATACGTAGAGGCAAGCCCCAAGCCCAGCCACAAATCTGTCAAACTGCATGCACTTTAACTCGACTCGACTCGACTCGACTCAAAAAAAAAAAAAAAAGCACTTCCAGTCCCCCGCCACCCACTTTATTTGCCACCGTTGCAATCATGGCAAATGAAAAAAAAAAAGGCGTACCAACTGTTCAACTCTTCATTTTCTGTCAACTTTCTTCTCAACTATCAAACACAAGGTGGGGAATTGCTGCGACATGGTAGTAGAGGTGAATTATGATTTTCCCTTCATGGTGAGACTTGGACATGGATTCCAGCGGCCCGCGTGCCATGTCGCCACGACACCCAATCATGGCCGTATCGATTCTTCTTCATGTTGCTTTATTTGCCGCCAAGCGTGGGAAAGGCAGACTCGTCGTTGGGGTTGAGTGACGCAGCGGCATTATCGCGGCCGCCACGTCCGCCACGGAAGCTGCTTCCACGACCACGGTCGCCGCCACGGTCGCCGCCGCCGCGCTCGCCGCCGCGTCCTCCACGGGTTCCGCGACTACCACCTCGGCTGCCGCCGCGGGTGCGCTCAGGCTCGACAAAGCGGGGGTCAAAGTCAATCATCTGCTTGACCTTGCGTTCGCGCTCGCGCTTGGTCTTGCCGCCAGTGCCAGCAATAAACTCCTCTTCTTCCTTTTCGAGCGCCTTGGCATTGGCCCACTTCTTGTCCAGCTTGCTGCCCTCGTTGGCCTCACGAACCTTGAAGCCCGAGTCGAGTGCCAGCTTCTTTTCCGCTTGCTGGGCCAGGTAGTCCTGGTACGACATGCTCTTGTCTTCGGCTTCGGCCGCCTCCTCGCCGGCCCCATCCTCGGCCAGGGCATCCTTCCTCTCTGTCTGGGCAATGGCTTCGCCAGCCTCTTCATCCTTTAGCTCGGCATCGCCCTCAGTAGCGCCCCAAGAATGAGCAGCCTGCTTGTCGGAGCCACTGCAGCCTCGTGTCAGTCATCCATCTGATACAAGCTTGAGCAGTATCGTTGGAGCCATACCCATGACCACCTGTTCGAGATGGGTGTCGGTCATCATGCTCGCGGGGGCGGCGAGAGCCACGACCTGCACAATGGACCCCGTTAGCCACCATGCCAACGGCACAAGCTCACAACATCATGTTTCCAGCGTGAAGCTTGTGTGCAAAACAATAAACAGCTTACCGCCTCGGACGCGAGCACCGTAGCCACCGCGGGGGACGTCTCGTGGAACCTCTTCAGTGGACCGGCCATGGTTGCGATCGCTGCCGGCGCCGCGATCCCGAAAGGCTGTGTATAAGTACAAGTAGCATCAGCATTGACTGCTGCATCAGGTCGCTCCCACGGCCATGACAAGATAAAAAACTAACCACCTTCGTTGCCACGGGGGAGGTTGCGACGATTGCCGCCGGTTCCACGTGCGGGGCCCTGCGGCGCCTGAGGCTCAACGTTGCGTTTAGTTGTACGACTTGTGCTCTTGTCAACCGTCTTGACGGGAACTACGGGCTTCTCTTCGCCGTCGCTATCGTTGCCTGCAACGTGAAAAGACTGTCAGCCAATCGACGCGTTGGGGTTTCCCGTGTGGGAATTGTGTCTTGGTGAGCGTCGCATCATCGAACAAGAATGAGCCAGGGAATATATACCCAAGTAGGCGAAGCGGTTCTATCGAGCAAGTTAGTCTCTCTGTCATTTGCAGGCAGCGTGCAGCAAGACGCCACGAGCTTGAGCATCGGCAGTAAGCAAGCTCAAGCAAGCTCCAGCCCCAAAACTGTGGGGAAAACAACAAATAAAAATCAACAACAGGCATCTTGCAACACAAGAGCCAAATTCAGAGCGGGCTGCTGGTGCTGGTGCACATCATCCATACCTGAGACGCGACGTGGGACATTTTGGCAAGTCGCCTGCGGCCGCTTCTCGAAGCGTGTGTTGAGCGATCAAACAGTCTGCTTCAGGTGACTAGAGAATGCGACAAAAATGCTAAGCTGGCATGACCTCGCTGTTGCTGCGAAGCGCCGAGTGGAGGGGGTGGGAGGGGGGTGCTGGCAAGGCGCGCGGCGTGAGGCAGAAGGAGAAGAAAATGCACGATGCCCTTGTCTTGGGAGGGCGAACGGTAGCCTTTGGTCGGGCAGCTGGTGGAGAGTGCCGTTCGGGCCGGGTGGAGGACGCTGGAGGTGCGACACAGGCTGAGCTGTTGGTGCAAGCTGGGACTGTGTTAGCGCTCAACTGTCAATTGCAGAGGCTCCCCCCCCCTCTCGCTTAATTCCCGCGCCGCAAGTGCAATTTTTTTCAATTTGTGAGATGGTGGAGTTGCTAGGGCTGCTGGCCTGATAGGCTGGACGCTGTGTCGCCCTCTGTTTCGGTTAACGATGCCAAAGTCCCGGGGTATTGCCGCAGTGCTGAAGCCGTCCCAGGCGCCTTTGCTTTAGGGCCTACCCTGCACCTTGTAGCGGGTGGCGTTGCAACGACATGATTGAGCATTGCCACGGGTTCCTGGAGCTATACTAGCTATACTAGCTCTGATTCTTGTGCCTGTCGCTATTCCTGAAATTGAACTGCATGGACGCTTGAATGCCAAGGGGTAAGGCTGTCTGTTCTTTTTTGCTCAACATGGGCGCAAGGACTACGTGGTGAGCCGTTGTACCAACTTGCCGTGATCCCATCCTTATGCCCTGTTGCCTAGAAAAGGCACAACGACTACACATTGAACCGTTGTACCAACTTGCCGTGAGCCCAGCCTGACGGGGCTGGCAATAAAAGTACTATAACCAAGCACTACTTGCTAGCATCTGCAAGGTTCTTACTACAGGTCAGACTTATACTGTCATTGTTGGTCATCTTGTGCCCCTTCGCTCCTCGATAGCCTCCCTCTGGAAATTGTCAACCTGCCTTGCTCCTGGCCACTTTCTAGGAGACACGACACAGGTAACCATGGCTCCGAGTGTCGACTCCAATTGGCCCAGCGCGGCGACTCTTGTTGTATTGAAAAATTTGTGCGCCTCGAATTCAGGGAGTCGCGTCTCAGAGGCTTGTCCACAGTCTTTGCCCTGGTGGATTGGCGGTTTGCAAACATGGTGCTCATGGGCCGTGGCTGCATAAAGAGCGGAATGGGCTTGAGAGGATTGGGCTTGAATGTATAGCCATTGATGGGGTCATGAATGTCAACCCAAATGACCGACGACGCCTCGTCTGCCAACACGTCGCCCCAGCTTGCACTGTCGCCAAGGCCAGCAGGAGCACGACAAGATGCCAGCCGCCTCTAAGAGTCCAGCTCGTCAGCCCCCAGTCATCAAAAACCAGAAACAAAGACGAGGCCCACCTTGGATCGACTCTGCCTTTGAGCCCATCTCGCCCTCGTCACTCCGCCGTCCACAGCATCGATTCGCCTGAGCCCCTTGCTCACCACCGTCTCGCCATCCAGCCCGTCCACCTCGACCTTGACGAGGCACATGGCACATAGCGGCGGCTCCTCAATCTCGCTGCCATGACCGCCACTGCACTCAAACAGCGCCCGGACAGACACGCCGGCACACACCCTTCTACTCCCGCACAGCAGACAGCCGTAGCACGCCCTGTGCCAAAAACACCAGCCCAAGCTCACGCACTCGTCGCCCCGTAGCACCAGCTCGCCGCAGGTCCAGCATACTGCCAGGTCCAGTACTGCTGTCGCGCACCTCGAACACGCAAGCCGCGCCGACCGACCCAGAACTTGGGCAGAGCCTGTGCATATGCAATGGCAAAAGGTACAGGTGAAGACGTTGCGCCGCTGCGTCTGCTTCATGCTAGATTCTCGTAATGCTGTCTGTGCGCGCAAAGGCAGAATTTTTAAGCTATGATACACACTCTAAGGAATGAAGAATAGAATATTTCGGTTCATTGGTGAATCGAGGGTCAAATTTCATGGCCCGGCTCGTCGTGACGCCTGTGTTTGCCAGTCGAGGCCGTCATGGGCGACTTTGCACCTTGTTTCGAGCAAGCCTATATCCATGCCATGACGAGGAAAGTGGCATCCAATGTGCTTTCTTGAATCTCTTGCTCCTTGAGTCTCTCTGCCGAGACTGTACCATCAGTAAGCCTTCCACTATGCACCTGCTTGCCTGCTTGTCTGCTAGTCTGTCTACCTGCCTGCCTGCCTGCGCTACTAGGAGTTGGCGGGCTACGAGGTGGTAGACATGCCATATGTGAGCATCCGTCTTGACTAGGAAAAACTCGCTACAAAGGCCATGATAACAAAACTACTAAACTCTCCAGACAACCTGTAATCTTACGATTAAAACTACAGTACAGATACAAAGCCAGATTCAGCGCCTCTTATCCAGCCAGCGCCCTTTTCCGCAACACTGTCCATAGTCTTCTCAAACGCCGCTGCCACCATCAAGGTGGCTGTCTCTGAAATACAGTGCAAGGCATAAGCCTAAAAAGCCGCAATAAGCCATCGCCGTATAGCTCCTTTAAACAAACAGTAAAGACATGACAAACAACTTTGTACACGTGCATAGCCCACAGGGCTTTCAAAGCACCATTCCCGAGTCGGAGAGCTCCCGGTACAAATCCAAGTCGGGAATCGGGGCAATTTACATTTACGACTGAGGCGTTGCTCGTCCATGTAATCAGCCCCGGTTCTTGGGACGCGCCAGCATGTTGAGGCGGCTGCGGCTCAGCATAGGCGTCTTCTTGTTGGGGCTGGCCGATGCGGGCACCCGTCGAGGGGTCCGGAGCGAGACGTGGCTGGCAGTCTTGCTCGGCGTTTGCGTGAGGCGACTGTTGATATTGCAAGCCGAAGCCTGACCAACGAGGCGTGGAGCAAACAATGCCTGGCCCTCAGGAACGTGTTCGCTCTTCTTCTTCTTCCTGGCACGCTCGGCCGCCTCTAGCTCGGCGTCTTCTTCGTCCGACGTGGCACGATGCCGCTTCTTGTTGGGCATCCCATGTGCCATTCCATGCAGCATACCAGCTTGCACAGGAACACAATTCTCCTTGTCTGAGTGGCTACTTGGCGATGGTGGAGGGGGGAACCCGCCAGACATATCATCCCCATCATTCGTCGAGCTTTCAACCTGACGCACACTTGACTGGCCCAAGCAAGGACCGAAGCCCTTGACCGGCGCTTTGCCAAGTTTAATGGTGTGATCACTTCGAAAGGTGAATGCTCCGGGCACAGTTGAGCTACGCGCGCTGCCGTGGAACAAGACGTTACCCACAAGACGTCTCAAAGGGCTGAGATCCGGATACAGATTCTCGCTGGATTTGGACGACTCTGTCAGCGATTCATCTAGTGTAGGATAGCCAACATCGAGTTCCCGCAGAGCTGGCCTGGCTGTGGAAGCTTTCGGCTTCACACGAGAAGGCGAACTGCGAGACATGGCCTCCTGGGCCTCGTCCTTGGCAAAAGCTACCCGCTTGGTCAACTTGCGGCGAGGAGTCGTCATTGGAAGGGGCGGAAGATCCTTGTGGATACGTGGCGCCTTGGGCGTCTGCGAGGTCTGAATAGCCGGCTGAGGAATTGCGCTCTTGGCCGCCTCCGAATCCCAAGTCTGTCCGCGGAGGATCGACTTGACTCTTCCCAAGCCGTTGGGACTGACGTTGCGGCCCTTGGCAAGGGATGCTCCAGGTGCCAGGTCAACATTACCCATCGACGTCGACTTTGGGAGTTTTTGTTTCGATGGAGAAGGAAGTAGAGAAGCCGGCGTTTGGTCGGCGCGCACCGAACGTGCCAAGAAAGACTTGGTCGGACTTAGGAGGCGCGCAAAACCAGAGCGAGACTTGAACTGGGTGGCTGAGCCATCAGCGCGAATCGCAGGCCGAGGAAGATTGCTTGCATCCCGTGAGACTGGGCGCGACATGGAGCTATCGTGCTCCTTGCACTGCTTCTGCCTCTTAGCAGTCGATTGCTGTGCTGCTGCCGCCGTGGCAGGCTGAGTCTTTGCCGGAGAAGCAGTAGTGCCGCGATTCGAATTTTGCGATGTGCGCCTTAACTTGCGCTTAAACAGTTCCCTAGTCGTCTCGCCGCCTCGTGGCTTGGCTGGCGAAGTTCTGGGGGCCGAAATAGCACCCGCCGGGGTCTCATCCAGGTTTGCCTTGGAAGAGGAGCGCTTTAATTGGCCAGCGATGACGGGAGTAAAGCGTCCAGACTGAGCTCTCCAGGCAGAGGCATGGCCTTGGATCGAGTCCATCTTCTTGAATTCCGACATGTGCGCGGCACTGAAGCGGCCCGATTTGCCCTTGGGTGTGGCAATGGGTCGCGCTTCCAAGTTGGACATGGAATCGCCCTCGGCATCTCTCTTGGCTACGAGGTCGGCCTTGATGAGCGCCGCTTTGCCATATAGCTCTTGCCTGAGCTGCTGAGCTTCGTCTCCAAGCTCGACAGGCCGGACGGTGCTGCGGAATGTGAAGGGCAGCGTTGGCAAATCCCCAACCTTGGACGGGGTCGAGGCCAATCCAGTGCCGGCGTCATTTTGAGCCGGTATGTCAGTAAAGCCAAGTCGCAGGCCCGATGAAGGCTGTCCAGTAGATTGATGAAATCTGCTGGGATGCATCTCATTGAACGAGGGTTTTACAGCCGCCGAGGCCGGAGTCTTGGGCTCAGCAAGAGCCTCGTCGATGCTCTGCGGCCCATGGCGAACTGGCGTCGTCTCGCGCTCAGCAACAGACGATAGCGCAGGAGCGACTTTTGCTTGCTGCACGAATCAGAGTCAGTGGCAAAACCAGGCCAACGAGTCGACAAAGGCGCGCTCCACAAACCTTGACAGCCGCCTTGGCTAGTCGCGCCGAACGACGACGAGCCATGGTGAGCCCGCGATGACCTTTTCACGTTTGATGCGACTTAAATTGCAGTTGGTTGAGAGCTAACACGCCCGTGACCAAGTGGAGGAGGAGGAGGAATGTGTAATGAAAAGCAAGGAACTGGGGTTGGTAGTAAGATGGTTGGAGAATTGCAATGTTTTGATGGCAGGCGGAAAAACGGGTTTGTTTACTTGTGTATTCGTACCTGGCGCCAGGAGACGCGGCGGCCCAAGCTCCTGTGCCAGGTAGACGACTTGGTACTAGCAAATAGTACGTACCGCCGCCAAGCTCTCAGTCCCTTGAGTTGTTTGTGAGGTATGCTCTGCTGTACTATCAGCCATGGCTGCGAAGCGAAGATTTCGAAAGTATGATTCTCCCATGTCTTTAAGCAGTTGCATCCAATAACCCTATTCGTCGCTGGCCGTTTGTTGAAAGTCGGAGCAGTCTTCATTATTCGCATGAGACTCAAGACTTCTGCATTGATTATATAAGCGCGCTAGGACCTAAAAGCCATGGCTCAGACAAAGAAAATAAAAAGCAGAACAAGACGAAAGCAAGAAAAGGTGCATTCGAGGGTAACGCTCGAGTGTGGATGAGGGCGACACGATAATATCAAGGAGAGAAGAAGAAGAAGAAGAAGAAAATATCTGTGTCACCGCCGAAAAGCTGGGAATTCGCCGCTTCCTCCCACTTTTGGCTGGCTCCTTTCGTTTCCCGGCGCTCTCTCCTCTTCAACTGCGTCCTGCCTGACACGCTCCACCAGACAAGACAGGCGCCTTGCCCATTTCTCTACCAGAAGAGATTTTTCGAGCCGAATGGAGACTATGCGCATGTGCGTCTTGGTATTCATGCAGGCCAGCGCACACGTGTGAGTTGAAGAGAAAAAGATGACAGTCACGCCCGGGCCGTCGGAACTCGTTACTACTGCCTACCTTGGCCTATGCAATGTATTTAGCCATACTCGAGTCAAGTCTTCAAATCCTATACGAAAGCCACAGGCATGCATGCGTATTTATTCCAGTAAAAGGTGATGAAAGGACCAGGGTATCGGAAAAGGAGCCACACATTGAGCACCAGTATTTGCATTACATTACATGCGACTACTTTTGTAGAGTAGCGTACAGTTTGCACATGCATGCGGTGCCTTTGGAATAGTCCAAGTGGATATCTACATAACCAAGATTGAGTCGTGTGACAAGTCTGTATGGTCATGATGACGAAGTCAAGTTGGCCGAATACGGGGCTTGGCTAAACTTGATAGAGGCGACACAAGGCGACAAATGAGGACAGGCGCTAGAAGCTTTCTAGAAGCTTTCTTGGTAGAACCTCGTCTACAGCATGTAGATCGCTATAGCCATCAGCCCCGGTGCTTTTTTTTTCTAGAGCAGTCTACTCAATTGTTGGCTGACCCGACTTTTTGACGTGGCGTCTTGGTTGGAGCGACGTACCAAGATTTGCCATGATCATATGACATGCCACGACACACGCATGATGCAGACTGAAGCGGAAGAGAGGCCGGGAGTTTAATATATGCACGAATATGCGTGTATTCTTGATCAGAGGCGCCTACAAAGACTCTTGGTGCCATATGCCATCATGGCTCGCGTGCCTCTCGGACAACGGACCCCAGACAGGACAGGACTTGTCACCAGCACAAAGCTTGGCTCTTTATGGTCCTCTTGGCGACCCCGACGCTCGCTAGAAATGGAACGCTGCCTGTTGACGTGTCAAGACGGCCGGAGCTGCAGTATACGTACATACACGGCCATGTAAATTGCGGGGAGAATGTGTCGGTTGCATGAGCATGCGTGTGCGAACTGCAACGCTTAACGACGTGCCACCAAATATGTGGCCGCGAGCCAAAGAGATTGTCCCTCATCCACTAGTCTGCCTACTAGGTGGCCTTCAGCTCAGCAAGTAGACAATACACTTTGGGTAATCATGATGCATACATGTCGCCTGCGCATACGGTATTACATGTAGGACGGGAGTGACGGCAGCGGGAAAGGCCGGCAGATTTTGGGGTCGAGGCGGCTACAGACGGTGATGGAGAAAAAGAAAGAAAGAAAACAGAGACAGTAAGCTACTGCTGCGTTGGCCGACTGTTGCAACAGCCTGAACCCGGCAGACACCCTTGAAAAGACTCATGTGTCGAGAGACTAGTAGTAGTAACTACTACTGCTACTACTCGGTGCCACTATTACTACTACTACTACTGCTACTCCTACTACTAGTAGTAATAGCAAGTAGCACACTAGATGCCGTTCCAGAAAAACAACAAAGTACAGCACAACAAAGTACAACACAAGAGGTACTGGATACAAGTGCAGAGGCGCGACGCGAGGCCGTGCAACCGTACACGATACCTGACATCTCGGAAGAGCCTCACTGTTCCGCCCGTCGGTATTGCCCCGCGGGGGTCAAGACGCTCTTGTACCTGGCAAGTATCGCTTTCGAAACGTGACGGGCCGGCAGTCGAGACTTTGGCCGCTTGAGCCACGCGGCAGCAGGCCACGCCCTAGGTGACACGACTGTATTATTCCTGCGCGCAATGGAATCGACAGTACCGAGACGGCATTGGCCACAAAGCCATGTATTCGACGCCGCTCTCTTCGGGGTGTGGATGTGCATCAGATGTCGCGCCAAGCAGGTAGCTGAGGCACTTGCCGTCTACTTGCATGCCTGGGCTCACTACGTGCATGTCCGCCTGTGCAAGAGCTGGGCGAGTGCGGATGCCACTGCTGCTGCTGCTGCTACTGCTACTGCTACTGCTACTGCTACTGCTGCTCCTGCTGCTATTACTACTAGACCTGGAGGACCAGCAGTCAAGGTAGTGCGGGTTCCAGCCTGTCAGTTCTTGCACAGAGCCATGAGTTGAATATAGGGCCCTTCGCTTCAGACCCAACTTACCTTACCCTGGAAGTGTAACGACAACAAAAGCACGGGTTACATGGATGCTCATCAATCTTGCCTCGCCCCGACCAAGATCTCCTCATGCCGTTGGCTGCTTGCGTGGTCGGCATGGCTGTTCCTACCCCCCGAATAGCTTCCTCCATAGGCCAGTCATCCCACTTGATCCTACCATCCTCTTGAGCCGTCTGCCAGGTAGGCATTTATTCCCGCTGTCGGTGACTTGCCCCTGACGGCCGACTCACATGCTGGTCCGGTTGAGGCATATACCTGGCTTTGGGTGGCGAGCCAGACAGCAGCCAGACACATGCCATGTCTCGTGGGAAGCAGACTCTCTGGCCTTGTCTTGGGTCTCGGCGAGGCCCGAGGGGCGCATGGGCGAATTGAATCTTGGGATCCCAAGGACGGCTGCTAGAGGTCCAAAGCGGCATTGGGAGGCGTGGCGTGGCTCATTGCAGCGGTCTGGAATTGGAAAAGGGCACAATGCTTGCATGCTGACTGGGCCAGCAGGTAAAATCACTCATGGTACCTGGCTACGTAAAAAATGTTGCAAGTTGCCGGTCTTGAGATGCTACACAGGCTTGACAAGTGCCGGGGCAAGCTTAATGCGACAAGGCAGCCATGGGAGCGGCTCGTCGGGCTTTGACAGTGGCGTGAGCGACTCCCGGGGCTTGCTAACGCTCGAGCTTTGCTGCAATCAAACCAAGTCACTAGTGTCTAGTATAGCCGGTGTGCATAGAGCAGTGGCCCACTTGGAATTTTGTGAAACTGTAGCCAGCCCCAACCAGGTACTGGGCAAGTACTCGGGGCATACCGTGCAGCTTGTTGTTGACGAGCCACGATCGAGGCAAAAAGCTTCCCTTGTCCATGAATCCCTGAATCCATGAACGCGGGACGCTTGTGGACACCAGCCGGGACTTTAAGAGGCATCCACAGTGCCCAATTGGTGGCAGCAGACTGGCAGCAAGCCCAGGTCTGGCACATGGTGAGACTGGCTGTTGTTTCTGAATTACGTGTGTGTCTGGACCAGGTAAAGCGCCCGCCGCGCGCGCGTGATGGGGCCTCGAAGGGCTCACGACGGTCGAGCACGACACACTTGCATCCGCCAAGTCAACAGGGCTATCCAAGCCTTGGTCAGACAGTCCGATGAACAGGCTGCAAGTGGGGAGGGCGACTCGCTTAACTTGATATAGCACCGACGTGTATGCGCGTGAGCCCATGTACATGTATGTGACGTCTTGGCTCAATTCAACAATAAATATTTCATTTGATTGGGTACATGTACGTATCTTGTGCAGCAAGAGCTGCGGCAAAGAGAGCATGGCAACACAAGTGGCTCGAGTTAGTAGTACTTGCTACGGCGACTTGGTAGCAGTGGTAGCATGGGCAAAGCGAAACAGGGCCCAGGCAGGCAGAAGGCCCTAGACAGAAGGGCCTAGACAGAGGGCCCAGGTAGAGGAACAAAGCATCTAGCTCATCTGGGTCAGCAGCCGACGGGGCGGGGAACTAGAGATGGGCCGTCACCAGGCTGGAGGCCGGAGCAGTGGGCCTGGTCTCCAGCGGCAGCCCCAGAGCCCTATACGGGAAGAGCATGCCTGGGCAGCAGGTGGGCATAGGCCGGCAGGTACCTGGACCAGGTACCCGTACCTGGGCAGGGCAGGTACTGTACGGGCGGGCTTTTGTACTTGTCTGCGCTAGGCGCCCGCAGCGCCGCGACACCCAGGCCTCTCACGCTCTCAGCTTCCGTAGTCCGGATCCAGCACCCCTCTTTGCATCCATCAGGCAGTTCCCATTACATAAAAGACTTGAAGACCCTGCTGCCGGGTTGACTTCCCTTTACTTCATATCCTGCCGTTCAGTCACAGTAGTTGTTGTGTTGCACCGACAAGTCTTGAGACGAGCTGGGCTTGACGTCTTTTTTTATCAGATCGACGTCGGGGCAAGGCAATCGCCAATTCGGTCCGTCGACAGCTTGGCTGCCTGTAGCCAGCCTCAGCAATTTGCCATTCGCGGTCCTTGTCCTGCTGGCCGGCAAGACTGTCTCTTTGCCTTATACCGCCTGTCCACTAGCCGTCGTCCAGCCCTGTTACGGAGCCTCTTGCCCTGGCGTTGCGGCCACCACTGCTGCTTCCCCGCGCGCTCGCGGGCCGCTAGTATTTGTCCAGCGCGCTGCAACCGCAGCCCAGCCGCTTCGGACGCAGCTGCTAACTGCCTCATCCGGCTCCGACATTGATCAAGTTTGAATTTTTTTTACCTCTTTGAACCACTCTCTTCTACACCCTTTTTGAACAATCAAACGTGGTGGCCCCAAGTCTCTCCCATCGCCCACCACCTTGGCCGCTTGACGTCTCATCCGCACCCTACACACCTCGGCCGTTTTGCTACCTCGACGCGGGCAAATCGCTGTTGTCTCTGCTATCGCCCTTCACCTCGCAAACTGGCCATCTCGACTGATGGGGCTTTGCCTTCCCATTGCAGTCATTGCCGCTGCCGTTTTGTGACCCCTTCGAGCCAGTCCCTGTTTCTGGGGCGTTTGCCGCGCACCTGGCGGCCGTCGTCTTCAAGGGCTGTTGCCGTCCGGTTTCCCCCGGAGCGCTGCCCATTCTCGGTCAGATTGGCCATAATCCACGAGGAGGAGGAGGTGGTGGAGAAAGCAACGAGGCCAAGGAGCTGAGGAATGGCCGACAAGATGTCTATTGACAGCAAGCTCAATTCTTCCCAGCGGGACGAGTCTGAGGACTCTGGTGATTCTACGCCTGAGACGGAGCAGAACCCTCCAACTTCGACTAGCAACAAGAGCAATGGCAATGGTATTGGTGCCCCTCAAGACATTCAGCCGCCAAAGAGAAAGGGCGGCCGCAAACCGGTAAGCCTCGCTTGACTTTGCTTCAAGCCGAGGCGATTGCAAGCCCTCTGGCATGCGCGCCTCGTTGCCTGGTTTCTGCTTTGCTAGCTTTGTGTCCCTGGCCACTAATCGCTAGTCCATGTTTACCATAGATATATGCAACTTCAGAAGAGCGCAAGCAGAGGAACAGGCAGGCACAGGCTGCATTTCGGGAGCGTCGAACCGAGTACATTAAGCAGCTCGAAGAGACGATTCGCGTTCACGAGTCTAACCTCCACAATTTGCAGACGGCCCATCGCTCTGCCGCCGAGGAGTGTCTCATGTTACGGTACAAGAATTCGCTGCTTGAACGCATTCTCCTCGAAAAAGGTGCGTTTTGGGGATTTTTGCTTGTAATGAGTGTCAATGCCGCCCTTGTACGACTGACGCGCCTCTGCTGTCAGGAATCGATGTGCACGCTGAGCTTCATGCAAAAACAGGCAGTCCAGATCTGGCGCCTGCTCACATGTCGCAGAATTTGGTTCATCCGCCGCCCATTCAACGCACCATGTTGAATAGGCACCACCAGTTGCGCAAGTCTGTCTCGAGCATCGCGCCCAAGGCCGAGCCGGTACAAACTCAGCTTGCGCCCACGCTACCACCTCACAAGCCAGCCGTGGCGGCCAAGGGCCGTCCGACTGCACCGTCGATGCCAAACTCTTCTCCTAATTCTGCATCAGCCTTCCCGCCTGGGGCTTCTGAGAACATGCCAATGGCTGGCTCCTATTCCGCTGTTCCTCGGCCGCCCATTGCAGGCAATGCCAATCCAGCTGCCAGGCAGTCTCTTATGCAAGTAGGTCACGGAAATCGCACCACTTCAACCAGAGATGAGGCGACTTTCTACCCCACGTCTGGATTTCAGAATCAAATGGAACCGCTGGGTAAGCTCCGACTCGGCGCCCCCTTCACATGAGGCTAACCACGGGCATGACATAGATCAGGAGTACGATGGACACACGGAAATGATGGACGACTCCAAAATTGATGCCCCTAATGGTTCCGTGTCTTATCCAGCAGGCTTTAACGGTAGTCATCAACCCTCGATGATTTTGCCTCCAGACGCAAACGTTGCAGGGAACCATCTTTCTCAGTCACTCGAGACAAATCAGCAGGCTCCACTGCAAAATCAATCATTTCCTTCCATGACACAGCTGCTGGACCAAAACCTGGACTGGGACCCCTTTGGCTTGACGGCCAGCATGGCATTCCCGAATCATCATTCCTTTCAGTTCGATCAGACAAGCATGCGGTGACTGCATGACAGTACGCCGGCGGCATGAAACTGCTCGTGGCGGGCACAATAGATCACGACGCTTCACGCTTCTGAGATTCCATTGAGATGTAACAGCGAGTCGTACCGCGTTTTGAACAATGCAACCACTCTCGGCAGTTGACAACAAGCTCAGTTATGGATGGCGGGAAATGTCTCCGTGTTATGAGCCTTTACGGAGCAAGAAATTCAATCAATTATTGAATGGCTCACACCTAATGTGTTGCATTGCTTCAAAAAGGGCCGATGACGAGTGGTCATGCTGGCAAGAGCTTATCAGAGCCGAGTTCCAAGCACGATTTGAAAAATGAGAGCCATTCGACCATTCCACTCCTTACTTCAAACTGGTCTATGGACAAGCATTGTCCAAGGGAGCTTCACTAGGAGGAGCAACACTGGAAATTTAACCTACACCAGTGAAACTTTCTAATGGCGCCACAAGTTACATGTTTCGGGGAGAGGGAAGCAGACAAAGATACCCCCAAAAAGTGAGACATCTGTTTTTTTTTTCGCAAAGCCGACCAAAACGAGTCATGGAAACAGGCGAGAAGATGAAAAAGTGAATTTTCCACCCTAGCTTTGCGTGTGTGCTACATCTGGCGTTCTGGCATGAATGGAGATTTTGATATTCGAGTCAGTGGAGAGGGAAGGAAAGGCACCGGGCAGAGGCCCACGTGTGTACATGAGGCAAGGTGATTGCGTGCTCTGAGAGCACATTATCCTTGTACACGTGCTTGACGATGGATATTAAGGGACAACTGGGCTCGAGGCCAAAATCGGACAGTGATCCTTCAGTTTATACATGTACAGTACAATGATGCATGAGAATGATGACAGTGGCCTATAGCCAGGTGCCACAGGCCCTGGCAATGATGATGGCTAATGAGATGAGGTTGACGAAAACATGTCACGAGGTGCCCGGCCTTACTTTGACGGCGGTGGAGCGCACTTTGTGGAAGACAGGGAGCTGGGGAGCGGGCCGAAGAGAAGCAAGAGTGGCATGGGTGACGACGGTACTGAACTATGGGCGTGTGCTTGCCGTTGATGTTACTAGGACCTATTTCGGTGGACTAGGAAGGGATTCACTTGTATTATTACCGGGAAGGGGAACAGGCAGGTTGAATAGCGAGTGGTGGAAGCGAAGACTGGGGTGGTGAAATACAGGCCGAGACGCCCGAGGTTTGACAAGGCGATGACGCCCACCGCATATCAAATGGGATTGCATTGGATAAAAGTGTGCCGAATGGAATGATGATCCGTGGTTTGCTTGTTTCACTTACAGGTGACATTTCAAAGACATGATTTTACTGGGAATGGAGGACATGGGCAAGAAGCAACTGCCGGGCCGATCGTGGGCACTGAGTGTTGCGGTCAAGGGGCAATAGAGAAGAATGACGTACTGATAGAACAAGTGGTGATATCAGTCGGGGTTGTGACCCGAAGATTCTTGCCCAAGACGGCACGAGGTCTGGGCAGTGTCGTTGCTATTCAAGGAGACAACTATTAATACATGAAAGCCTGGACTGGGCAATATCATCTCGATTGTCACGTATACGATGCATTTAAACTATGAGTGTGTAATATAATAGCAGTGGGTTTATAGCCAGGCATGCAGCTGTGGATACCAGCATAAGTAGGGGATAGATATAGTAGGTGCATGACTACTTGCCTACCTAGGTAGGCAGGCAGTTACGCGTGCAAAATAGACCCAGCAAAACATACCCAGCAAAATATACCCAGAGTACCTCGGATAATCCGCGTCTTGTACATGTACATTCTTAAAGTCTTATGACCCAAAGGACTACTAGCGAGTAAGATTGGGGTTTAGGCTGTTGCTAGTACAATTTCTATCTTTAAAGGTCCATGAGTCGCACTGGTCTTGAGTCGTAGTGCACAGGTATGCCGCTGGGGGGCCAGGAGCTTGGCCAAGAGTTGACGAGACAAACTGTCAGACGGGCAAGTCGAGGCATGGATAATCAACGAATTGGCCATGTTTGCAGCTTGGGGAATAACCAAGGTTAATCGAGGCAAGGAGGAGCCGACAACTTGGGCGTGGATGGGTTTAAGTTTTCATGTCACAGCGGCATAGGGCGGCCTGGGTGATGAATGCTTGTTTACTTGATAGATGAGCATGTTATGCGTAGGGATGGCATTGTGGCCGAGAGCCCGGGGAGAGGGAGAGAGAAAGATAGAAGGACGGCAAGGCCCGTTGGGGGGTGAAGGATCCGCAGTCACGGTTCATGGCAGCTACGATTCGTCTGCACGGACACATTCAGAGGTGGATCAGCACCCGGATGAGTGCTGCAGCTCCTTCGTACCGAGCATTGCCCTGTTGTTCTTGAGACAAGTCGCCGGGCCGGGGATTCAACGTGGACCCGCGGATTGGCCGAATAATGGGCTCTTCCGACGGATTCTATTCACGCCAGGCGTGTCGAGGTTGCATAAAAATAATGGTGGTGGTGATGCACAGCGCGTGGGCTGGGGTGCCAAGGGACATGTTGCCGCCGTCGCTCCAAGCCTTGAGAGTGGAAGCGGCGGCCAGAATGTCCGTGAGAACGACCGAGGCGCTGGGCGGAGGCCGTGGGGCAGGGTGACGTTGCGTATGGCACCGGAACGCGGTACGCGCGTCAACGGCTGGCGCAGACGCTTGCTGGGGGAAGAAGTCGGTGAGGCCGGTGAGGCGCTGGCGGATTGAGGGGGCTTTTTTTCTTTTTTTTTCTTTTTTTTTTGGGCTGTGCATGGCTGGCGCTGCTCGGCGAAGCGGCGTCGAGGCAGCCAATACGGGCATCGCATCCAGATTGCAGCAGGTGTCATGCCATGGTGTCTTTGTTGTGCGACACGAGCCATGTTGCTGATGCTTGGCGGCCTGCCCTTGACAAAGCTTGAGAGACGGGTGAAGATGGGCGAGAGATGATGGCCTAGGCAAGTGGAATACTAGCAGTGGACTGCCTAGGCAAGTGGAATAGCAGTGGAACAGCAGTAGACTTATTACCCAGCCAAGTGGAATAGTGGAATAGCAGGCAGTGGAATAGTGGACTCGCCTAGGTGGGGGTGCGGCCATCAGCAAGCCGGCATCACGTGATGCTGCTGGCTCGGTGAAAAGTGCCGTCCGCCATCAACGTCGAGGCTGGCATCCACCACAACAGCCGACGTGACCAAGCTTGCACCCCATCCGGCGTTACGCAACTCGGCCAACCTTTACGCTCCAGGTGCCCTCACGAAGTATCTCGATTGACCATGTTGCCCCTCCAGAAATGCTCACACCTTGCCGTGCCTAGATTGCTGCGGCCGTGTTACTTGCCATGACGCCTCGTGCTGCCAACCACTCTGCTGCTGCTGACCACTCTGCTGCTGCTGCCTCGTCTCCCTCGCCTGCCCAGTCGCCCGCAAGCTGCGCCCAGTCTGGGTCGCCCCGTGGCTCGCCCAAGCAAGACGACGCCGCCCTCGGCCTGACTGGCGACGACGCGGCTTCCTCGGGCCAGCTTTCAGACTCCAGCTCAGACGGCGAGCAGCAGGGCGCAGCCACCCGCCGCCAACAAGCCTCCGACAAGGGCAGGGCCCGTCCTGCCCCAGGGCCGCCCCCTTTGCCAGACGAACCCATTCCAGGACTGGCCGACGACGACGACGACGGCTGGACTGCACAGTGGGATCAAGCCACCAATAATTGGTACTTTTACAATCGCGTCACGGGCCAATCCCAGTGGGACAATCCGCGCGTTCCCCAGGCCTCGGCATCCACCGCGCCTGCACAGCCGGATGCTGCCAATCCCAAAAGGGCTCCCGCCGGTGGCTATAATCCTGCCATTCACGGCGACTACGACCCCAACGCCTGGTATGCTCAGGCCTATAATGATGGCCAGCAGGAGCAAACTTCAACCGCTATCGCCCAGGCCGACCCGGCTACTGCATATAGCTCAACCGTAGGTTTCAACCGCTTCAATGGTCACTTCCAAACTGCCGATGCTGGTCCCGCCCGTTACTCGGACGAGGCCAAGGCGCGTCGCCAGCTCAATGCCTTTTTCGACGTCGATGCTGCGGCAAATGCCCACAATGGCCGCAGTCTCAAGGCTGAGCGCCAGAACCAACGCCTCTCCAAGTCAGAGCTCAAGGCCTACAAGGAAAAGCGCCGTGCCAAAAAGGAGGAGAAGCGTCGTGCCTGGCTGCGTGACTAAAGTCTATAGTCGAGGGCAAAGGGAGGCACAGGAAACATGTGCGTAATTCCTTGCGTCACTTGTCCTGCTCTGCATCCTTGATGCTGCCTCGTGCTTTCTCCCTTGCTTTCCCTTTGTTATTTTTTCCTTGTTGGTCCTTGCGCGCATTTCCTCTTGCAAAATTATGGACTGGTGGCGTTTGGGCAAAGGCGCCTTGTTGTGCAGCGCTTCTCCATCAAGCAATCTCGGGCTGGCTTTGGAAATACCGGCCAGTGTGGCTTTTTGTCTACAATAGTTGCTCCCTGTACATCAGTCTCTCCATGTTACACTCACTTAGAACAGAGAGCTCGTCTTGATGGGAGGAGCCTTGTTGGCAAGGCCACGACAAGTCTGTCTATACCTGTCTTTTTTTTGCATATACTACACAAATGCTACCGTTTGTGCACTCACTCTTGGCCCTCTTGTTCGCTTTCCTCGACTTCGTCTTGGTCCTCGTCTAGTTCCATATTGAGGTGCACGCTCTCGTCGCTGTCGTCCTCGTTGGCTGCCAGTTGTTCCTGTTGGAGAGTTTGGACTGGCGCAGGTTTTTCTATTTCCTGTCGCTTTGCCGGACAAGCATCTGGGCCAGGGTGCTTGCGCTTGGGTTGTGAATCACTCAATAAAGTGCCCGTGGTTGACGATGCTCTAGGGAGAAAGGCACTGCTCTGAACTGCAAGGTTGGCTTTGAGCGGAGGAGGCGCAATCAAAGCAGCAGACTTTGAGTTGCCCTCACTCGCGACGGATTCGGGCTCAACCTTGATTCCATCATGTCTGCCCTCACTTTTCAAGTCTTGTTCCTTGTCCACGCTGGCCATGGCAACATCACTACGGCTCGTGTCATCGTTTATGCCATGGTTGGGCACCTCGGCCACTGTCGCATGCGAGCCGCTGCCCATTGCAGACGAGGTGCGCATGTTGCAACGCAGTATTTCGAGTGCCTGGTCGTGAGGAAACTGACGCGAGAGATGAGGCAGAATAGAAGGAAACATGCGCCCGCTGCTGTCGCGATAGGGATTAAGCACGCTGGCAAGCATAGCGTCACGATTGCGCGTAAGAATGGCCGTTCTGTCCATGAGGCCGCGAAGCGAGGGCTTGATGTGTTGTTGCGGGAGACGGGATAGCAGTACAGGCAGGAGATGGGTAGCAGCGGCAGCGTGATCCTGGTCAAGCTTGGTGATTGCCACTGCTGCGGACGAAGCTGAGCATGGTTGTAGAAAGAGGTCGGCGTTGGCCACCGTATTTGCCTTGGCGTCTGTGGCTGGCATCGACGCTGGCTTGTTGCTGAGAGAGGCATTGTGCTGCAAGTCGCGGCAGCAGGCGATGGCGAGGAGCTCCAGCATGACTACCGATTGCTTTGACAGGGTTGGGCCGGCCAGGGATAAAAGGTTGGCGAAGAGGAGATAGCCAGTCTTGCGGACCGTGGCAACGTCCATGCCCGACTTGAAGACGCGGACGACATGGTCCAACAGCTCCTGGACCAGAGGGAGCATGTTTTGTTGAAGTCTGCGCAGCATCACCAGGACTACTTGCATGGCTCGCACGTGGAGGTCGGGCATGACACTCCAGAGCTCGTCCTTCTCGTCTCTGCCTATGGCAGGATTTGTCTCGACAGCCTCATGCCAGCTTTGAGACTTTGGCAAAAGCCGGGCTATGGAGCAAATGCGAGAAATTGCAGTCATTATGGCTCCCAGAGGAATCTCAACAGCTCCTTTAGTTGGGCAGCACAAGGCGTCTGACACGAGACCAAGCAGTCCCATGATGCGCTCGGCACCGGCGCTCAGGCCTTGCCAGGGAGGCAATTGGTCTGCGGAGACGCCTCCTCCGCTAGGGACTCCATCCAGGGCCACGGTAGCCCGCTGAAAGTTGCCTTTAACTTCCCAGGCCTCGTCGACGGCGCGAAAGACTTGGTCAGCCGTCAGGTGAAGGTTGCGCAAGAAGCCGTCCATGAGCTTGGCCCATTCATCGCTGCCACCCGACTTTGCAGCGACGTGATGGAGGGTGACGGTCAGTCGGCCCGCAGCACGCTGTAGAGATGGAGGAATAAAGACTGCATCCGACATTGTCGGCGCAAGATATAGCCTGATGGCTGATGGGATCTGAGAGGCTTGCGGGCGAAAGGTTGTAGGGTAAAGCGGTATGAGGGCTGCAAAGGCGTCGCATACCGTCTCGACAATTGAAAGAGGGCGGCCATCAGACTTGACTATTTGGAGACTGGCCGTAATAAAGGCCGGAAGCGTAGCAGTTGCTATTTCCCTCGCCAGTGTTGGATAAGGGTGAAGCAGCATGTAAATGCGAGTCAGAGTCACAACGGCCATTTCTTTGCAAGCAAACGAGTCTCCTTTCTTGCCGGACGAAATGAGAAGATAAGCATGAGTAGCAGCATGGCTTTGACATGTGGACGAGAGCTAACCTGCAGAATAGACAAGAGGCTGCGAAGCCAAGGCTCAGAGCCGCGAAGCATTTCCCAGCCTCCGACATCAATCACGGCCTTGACCAAGCCCACGGCGGCAAACCTGCCCTCACGACTGCGCCCATTCAACAGTGTAGTGATTTGCGTCTTGATTTTGTGAAGGAGCAGCGAGCTCTGTGAGGCATTGTCTTTGAGCTTTTGGTCCTGGGGCGCCGACAGGGCATCTTTGCAGCGCACCACGTGCCGCGTCAGAGCAGGAAGGGCATGAGGAAGCTGCACAGCAGGCGTCGAGGTGAGCTTCCTACAAAGAACCCCGAGGTCGGGGGGAGGCTGCGACGACATGTAAGGCGAGCAGAGGTGGATGCGCCAAAGCCGGCGAGAGTCGGATACTGGGACTCGAGCAAAAAGGTGGAGCTTTGACCCAAGGTTGAGTGCTACAGTAAATTGGCTATGCTGAAATGCGCTACAACGACTCAGACCCTTTGACCCGGGGAAAAAAAAAGAAAATCGCCGCCTTAAAAACCAATTTGGGGGTCGGGTTGATTCTTGATGAAGCTATTCAAAACTTTTTTTTTTCTTCGCCTTGTTCTTCGTCTTCTAGCCTGCCCCACTTGGCTCCACTCGGACATCGGTGAGACGGGCTCGGGTTCGACCCACCGTTTGGCCCTGTTCCCGGCGTGATTTGCAGTTCTGATTGGCCGAGTCCGTCGGGGGTTCGCAAAGAGGAGGCGGTATGGGAAAGTGGGAGAAGAAGCGGGAGAGAGCTTGGCTTGTTGGCGACCATCACGACCCGCAGCTTCCCAACCCAGCTGGGCTTCTTGGTGCGGGCGGTAGAGGCCAAGAGGAATAATCTTTGCTTTGCATGTAGGCTCGTTATTACATGCACCCGACTTGTGCCCTTGACGGACTGAGTGCCATCGCCCCCTAGCGCTTCGCAAGTCCATCGCGCCCGACTGGTCCATGCTGGCAAGCCCGCGATGCTTTGACATTGATGCAAGATGACGGTGCGTTTGAAGCGACGTGCGACTCTTGACGCCTGGCAAAGCTAACGGCATGCCTGGTGCATCTCTAGATCAAAGCCGATCACTACCTGGAGCAGCTCGAGTCGGCTCGCTGCGACGGGAACTGGGACGTCGTGCCCGAGCTGGTCCGCAAGGTTCGAAAGCACGCTCCTCACAAATCATGTATGTTGTTGGCGTCCAACGCAGTCTTTGTCTCCAGTCATTGATTGACAGCGCCTTTGCCCAGGCCTGGCCTTGACGACGGAGACTGAGTGTGCCATCTCAAAGGCAACCACGGCGGCCTCCCGCCCCTCAGCCTCGGCCACTGCACACGAGCTCCAGGTCGAGACACGACTGCCCAAACTCCTTGAAGCTGCTGAGCAAGAGCCGCTGCACAGCCAAGACAGGTTCCAAGCCCAGGTCTGCATCGGCTGGCTGCATTGGGTCGTGGGCGAGTATGATCTTGCCCTTGAGCGGCTACCCACGGCCAAGGCGTGCGGCAGCACAGAGTCGGATCCTGCGTGTCCGTCGTCGGAATGGACCCATGTCTGTGCCCTCAAGTCTGCCTATCTCCGGGCAAACTGCTTGACGCGCGCCCTGCGAATGAAGGAGGCCCTTGCCGCTCTTGAGGCCGCTTCCCCTGTCCTGGAGCGTGTCTGGACTTGTCAGGGCATTCGGAAACAGTTGCGAAACTGGTCCGAGCTGTTTCTGACCGAGTACTGCCAGTTGTCTAGCGCCGCCATGAACAATAACGATGTGCCTCTTCAGCAAGCCTCAACACTTGCGCCTTTTCGTTCCTGGGCCAAATACTGGGAGGTGATGCAGGCCCCCTTTGCCGGTGGCTTTGGCTTCAAGGGCTTGGTTCCGCGGAGGCAAATCTGGAGCGACTACTACTCGGCTCTGTCACGCATTCTCGAGAGTGACGTTTCCTATGACGCTGCATCAGGCGACGCAAAATCTGGCGTCGTCTCGTCACGTGCCCAACTGGCAACGGAGCTCAAGCACGCCGAAAAGGCACTCCGCACTCTTCTTCTCTCCGAGACTACCTTTCCTCGCGCAGACGAGCAAAGACTGGATGTCGAGGCGCTGGTGAAGCAAGTCGTTAAAAACTGGTCCATCATGTGCGGCCGCGGATGGCGCCAAGAGGATCTGGGCCAGGGCGGCCGCGTCGGCATGAGCCGCGGCGTCCTCGACATTCTTTACAGCGCAGCAACCAGAACATACCACTCGACGGCCATTCTCAGAGCTCTCTTCATTGTCCATTTGTCTCTAGCCGAGTTTGCCCTTGCCTTCAAGGCCCTGGACTCGTATCTCGCCATTGTCAAAAAGGCCAAGGCAAGACTCGACAAGACGGGTCAAGCCGAGCCCAGCCTCGACAGTGACGAAATGGTGCTGCAGACCATGGCACAGGGCGTCTTGGCCCTGTGCCGCTACGGCCATAGAGAAGCTGGCGAAAAAGCACACGTCTTGGGAGCAGAGATTGAGGATTTGCTCTCCAAACTACCACAGATCAAGGCAAACCAGAATGGCACCTCACCAATAGCAGAGGATAGTGTTAACAAGACTCCTCAAACGCTCGTGTCGCCGCACATCATTGCAGCGGCATGGCAGGCCATTGGCCTCTCGCATGCGAACTGGTCCAGACTAACATTTGAAGCTGCATCCAGGACTGAGATTCAGGCCAAGGCGATTCGCTGTTTGCGCCAATCATTATCAGCCGAGTATGGGTGCTGCAAAGACGTCAGGAGTTGCTTCAGCCTGGCTCTTTTGCTGGCTGAGAGAAGAGACATCACAGCTGCCATTGAGTTGACAAAATATGTCCTCATGGCCAACAAGGACAATGACGGAGGATACGATTTGCTTCGGGGCCCATACTGGCAAGAGAGGGCCGACTTGTCACTATGGCATCTCTTGGCGCTCCTTTTGAGTGTTAAACCCGACTACGACGCGGCAAGTCTGGCCTGTGCAAGTGCCCTGGAACAGTTCAAAGACTCGTCGGTGCTGTTTGGGCCTGCAAATTCCAGCTTTCGCAGTGAGCATCTCAACGAGGCTGACTCGGCAGTTGTTGATTCACAAAGGGGTCTGGTGGACGACATGGACGACTGGGAAAAGGAAACTTTGCTTGAAATCAAGACGACGCAATTGTCTATACTTGAGCTTTCCGAGGGGCCAGACATGGCGGTGAATTCTAGCTACGAGTTGCTTACTCTCTTTACCCGGCTCTTTGGCAACGTCAAGGTGCAGTCCCTGGCGGCAGCGCCTGTGCCGTCGCAGCCACCCAGGACATCAGCCACGTTTCGTAGCATCAGGGGCAGCATCTTTGGACTCAAGACTGACCGGTCGCTGTCGACAGCACATCATCCAAGCATATCTGAAATGAGCGAAAAGGCTGATGCGTCGGTTTCAAGGCCGACAACTATGCAGAGTGTCACGGCCACGCGGCCAGCCATACAAATCACAGAGGCCAATGGCAATCAACTGGGGCTGCCCAAAACACGACGTGCCAGCTCTACCAATAGACAACGACATAGGAGTCTGTCTAGAAGGAGGAACAGTTTGAAAAAGAGAGACCGAAGTGCAAGCTTTCATAGGCCCGAGACAGTTGCCGGGCCCCCTCTGCCGACAAATGGAGTGGAGGGCAGCTCAGGCCTATTGGAAACAGATAGTCCGACTGAGACATTTGTCTTTAGCAGCAAGCCGTCTCAGGTGCGCGTGCCGTCGTTTAGTGGAGGAAGAGCATTGTCGTTGGGCTCGCGTGCGTCGATAGCGTCGAGACCCACAGACCTATCTGGACTCGAAGCCGACAGGGCACAAACAATGCCGCCCCTGCTCCCATTTGTACAACTACCCAAGGATAGAGAAAAGGCTCGCAGGCTGGCAACACTAGTCAAGATTTGGCTGACAGTGGCCGGATTTTATCGCCGGGCAGGCCTGCCTGAGGACAGCAAGGAGGCAATTGCAGAGGCTCAGAAGCTGGTGCAAGGCATGGAGACGGATTCGTGCCGTGCACAAGAGGCTACTGCATCGCAAGAGGCCGGCTGGGCCGAGGAGGCAAGTATTGATGACTTGTGGGGTGATGTTTGGTGCGAGGTATGTGCAACAAGACGTGTTTCTTTTTTCTTTTTCTTTTTTGATTTCTTTTTCAAAAAAAAAATTTTATTTCGGCCATCCCCGGGAAACTGGACCGCTAACTATTGGATATTATTAGCTGGGACTTTTGGCGCTGGCCCAAGACGAGCCTTATACGGCTCGGTCTGATTTTGAGCTTGCTTTGACGCATTGTCCAAACCACGCGACTGCGACTGTCAATCTCTGCAACATTCTGCTTGACATATATAGCGAGAAGATTCTGCCGCCACCAGTTGTCCCGCCACTGGATGAGGGCCGGGCGTCAGACACGGAAAAGCAAGAAAAGCTTTGCCAAGCCACCTGGGCCGGGTCTCTCCCCTGTCGCCCCTTGGGGCTTGGCCCAAGCGGCAGCCAACCAGTCTTGCAGACGGACGACGACGACGACGACGTGTCACAAGAGTCATCCAAAGTGGACAAGCTGCCAGCACCTTACAAGGCTACGCACCTGCCTCTTGCGGATCGACTGGCAGCACGCGACAGGGCATTTACGCTGCTGTCGGGGCTGACGCGCCTGGGCAGCGGGTGGAATGACTCGGAGGCGTGGTTTGCGCTGGCTCGGGCATATGAGGATAGCGGACAGGCAGACAAGGCCAAGGAGGTGCTGTGGTGGTGCGTCGAGCTGGAGGAGGCGAGGGGAGTGCGAGCATGGCGGTGTGTGGGCAATGGCGGATACATTGTGTGATGCTACTCGTTTTGGTACCTCTAACCTACTAGGTAGTAGTACTGGCATGTAGTATTGGTAGGCAGGTGGCATAATGGAACAGTAAGTGGAATATTATAAAAAGTGTCATGCAAATAGCCACCCTTTCCTTGTCTTATAAAACAAACCAAGAATAAGTAAATGGATGTGTTATAACTTTGTTCCAGGACCAAGGTGTTTTGTTAGGTCAGGTCGTGCTCGTGCCACATGGCATGACTTTTTGCATCTGGAGACGCGGTTGGTTAGCTTGACGTCTGTCAGTGCTATGCGGACACGCCCCAGCACTGCATCCCGCCTACCTCCACCCCCCTTTCCAAAAAAAAAAAAAAAAAAAAAAACCGGGTTGATATTACATAAGGCTTCCAAGCAACGACGACGACGACGACGGCGTGTTGAAAAATGGACGTCTTTGAGACTGAAGGCTAGCTAGAGACAGACGCAAGAGCCGAATATATGCGCATCTGGCTTGTGCTTGTTGAGCTTGAGACTTGAAAGGTGCATGGTGGCTTGCCCAATTGGATTTTGGCAGGGGAGATTTTGTCTGCGCAGGGATCGTCAAGGACACGTGTGGAGGAGCTTCGACGAGAGAGACGGCGACAGCTCTGGTTCCGAGGGGGGCGATTGATCGCGACGCAGCAAAGAGCTTGACCAACGCGCCCAAACAGTTTCGTCTCGGCAAGCACGAGAGCAATGGCGCCCAAGCTCAACTGCGTCCGCCTCGAGCTCAACTACCCACTCTACGCCTCCGACTTTGACCCGCGCGATGCGAGCCGTCTAGTCGTTGGCGGCGGCGGCGGCTCGAGCCGCTTTGGTGCTACAAACAAGATTGTGCGTGCCATGATGTTGGGGTTACAGAGGCGCATGATTCTAACCTGCTTCCACAGACGGTTCTCCATCTCTCGCCAGACGACGACGATATTCAGGTTGCAGGCGAGCTGCAGTTTTCTTCCGACGACGATAGCGTCATGTCGCTGGCTGTTGGGCCTGTCATGGTGCTCGATGTAAAAGGCAAGGGAGTAAAAGGAGCCAAGGGAGCCAAGGGGACCAAGGGAGTCAAGGGGGTCAAGGGAGCCAAGGGAACCAAGGGAGCCAAGGGAGTCGAGGAACCACAAGAAACTTTTGCTGTTTTGGCTGGCGTCAACGAGAATACCGTGTCCGCAGACGAGAATAATCATTTACGCGTCCTCGCCGTCACACCCGAGGTTTCTCGTTCCAAAGCCACCAAGGACGACTCGGAGCCGTCATCTGAAACAATCAAAGTCAGCATTCGTCAGTGCGCGCAGAAAAGGACGTTTGAGAATGCAGACGCCAATGCATATCAGCGCTTGCTGCGCGTCAAGGGACACTTTGCCGCGGCAGCCTCAGCCATGGGCAGCCATCACGAGCACAGCGTCATGAAGCTTGTGAATGGCCGGCCAGCAAACTGCGTAAATCCAGTGACCAAGGAGGATATCGAGGATCTGGACCTGTGGGCCTTGGATGCTGACAACTTGCAGCTGGTGTACTGTTACCGCGACCGTTTAGAAATGACAAACTTTAACCTGGACACGCTTGAGGCGCCCAAGCCCTTGGTGGTGTACAACTGCAAGGACGATGGCTTCGCCTTTCGCGCCGTGCGCTATCTCACGTCGCACTTTGCTCTTTGCGTCGGAAACCTGCCTCGCCGCAGCGGCGTTGTCATTCAGGCATATCGCCTACCTTTGGCCGATAAAAAGGGCTCGCTGGCCAAGCTGGCCATCAAGGCACGCATATCGCGCAACATCTCGGCCACAGCCCTGGCTGTTACTAGCCTGACTCCTGGCTGCGACTGCATGGATAACAATACGCAAGAGGGCGATGCTCAATTCATCATTGCCATTGCCGGAAGCGACTCGTCAATCCATCTCTTTACTCTGGAGTACAGGAAGCATCATCCTCTCCATCTTCTCTCTCACCTCAAGCCACTATGCACCTTGGAGAATGTTTTTGATGGGGCCAATATTTCCGGCCTTTCCTTCTCAACATTTGTACATCCAACAACGCATATGCGAGTCCAGTCGGTCAGGCTGGCCAGCACTGCTCTAACGGGGGCCGTGGCGGTGCATACCATTCCGCTCAAAAAGGCCATGGACTGGAATCTTGACCGGGATAAAGGGCCGGCTCGGGCCATACGCTACTCAGTTGCCATGCGCTCTCGCCTGCCTTCGTCTTGGCCGCTCCTGACGACGCTGGCCCTCATTTTCCTGCTCATGGCTATTGTCTGGCAAGGAGTCATGGAGGTGTACGGGCAAAGAGAGCCCATTATTTTTGCACAGCGGTTTCTCCCTTCTTGGCACGGCACGCTGCGCGCCCCCGACGGCCTTCCAGGCATTTTTTCACACAAAGGCGTCGTCAGTCACGAGGACGAGCGCAGTCGATTCATGTCCAAGATTCTTGGCGACGCACCGCTTGTCGAGCCGGCAGGCAGGGTAATTGTCTTTGAGTCGTCTGACGAGTATTCGAGTGCCGACGGAGAGCAGCAGCAACCAAGCAATATCCGGGCCGACTTGCACGACGAGGCGGTCCATGGCCCGGCACAGACGTGGGAACAACTTGGAGAGGAGCAAAAAGTCATCTGGAGACAGCGTCTGCGCGAGGCGGGCGCATGGACCCAGGGCATGGGTGAAAGTGTCTTCAAGGGCATTCTTTTTGGACAAATTGCTGGCGCCATTGGAAACGCCGTGGCGGCATGATTTGCCCCTTTTCGCCTCTATATGTTTTGTCTTGTTTAATTTTTAGTCTCTTTTCGGATCATGGGTCAGAGTCTTGGTAATGGTGAAGGAAGGCGAACGGAGAAGCGCTTCTCACACTCTGCCAATCATCAAGCCGAATGACGGCTGCAACAAGCGCAGTCCAGTCTCGGCCTGGGCTGACATTTTGAGAGTATATATTTCTCCTTCTTCTTTTCTCCTCGTGGTTAACAACAAAAAAAAAACGAACGAGGCTCGGGTTTGGTTGAGCCGTGACGACTGGGACTTTGCCACATGCAAATGGGGCACAGACAAAAGCGCACTTCTTGTCAGCAATGTGCGTAGGCTGTACAAAACGTTTACAAAAAAGACGATGGCATGGCAACGTGGTGTCGTGGAAAGCGCATTGATTTTTTATACATTAGCTGTTGAAGGCTAACGTCATAGGTACAGGAATCAAGAGACATTTTGGGCTCTTCTCCTCTTGGTGCTTGAAGTGGTGTCCAAGCATCTCTTGTGCTGCTGCTCTCTAATGTTGATTGCGCCGCCATCAGGTCGTTTGGGGTCCGTCATGCCCAGCGGCTGTTGCACGAGCCGGGAACGTAACGCGCCAAGTCCATGGCAAGCGTCATTTTGACCTCTGGGCAGTAGCCCCAGATGTGATGTCTGAGCTGAGGAGTGCCCCAGACTGCGGAGTGAAGCCAGACGCCGCTACCGCCCGTGTGATAGCCCATGGGCTCGTAGAAGCCGTGGCGCCAGTCGTCGATGCCGTGGACAAGATGGCTGGCTGGGCTTGTATCCAGGGTGGTGTTGGCGACAAGCGTCTCGGGGACGCCGCTGTGCATTTCGCCAGAAAACTTCATTGAGACGGAGCCATTGGCAGGATTGGCGCCAGGGCGGTGGGCAAGACGCTCTGCGAGCCAAACGTCCTCGGGCTCTGAATCGTTGGCACGGACTTGGTTACGCAACACGTCGAGAATAGGCTCGACGCGACGCAGCGAGAGACCGCCGTTGCCGCCCCAATGACCATCGGGAACCCAGGGCGCGCCGACCCAGTCGTATGCGAGAAAAGAGTCTACGTGGAAGCGACTGTTTGCGCAGAGCATCGAGTCGGTCTGGAAAATCAGGAGCCAGCGGGCTTGGGCGGCGGCGACGCGGTATAGCCAGGGGTCGGTGAGGAAGCGGCTGACCATTTCCTGACCGGCGGTGCTCATATTTGAGGGGATCGGGGCCAGGGTTAGCTTTCCGGTTTCGAGGCGGCGGCGGACGGGGGCCGAGGCGTTGAGCAGAGCCAGAGAGGCGTCGGAGCCGAGGAATAGGAAGCGCCAGTCGGACGGCAGAACGGCGACGAAGTGCAGGAGCAGGGGCGCCAGCACGGGCAGCGGACGATTCTCGATCAGCAGGGCGAGCTTTGAGGCGTTGAGAGCACGAGCATGACTGGCAGTGCTGGTGCATGAGCGAGGCTGATGATGAGAGAGGCGATGCAGCGACAGAGTGGTCGAGGCGAGCGCGGCGATGCTGCACAAGGAGTGAGCGACGCTGTGTCGAGAACAAGAGGGGGAAAGGGTCCTGGGAGTTACCATGCTGTGCAGACGAGCGCGACAAGCAGCAGGCGATAGAGCCGAGAGAGTTGAGGTCGCCATGGCGTCGACACGAGCATCTTGCACGGGCCGAGGACAGAGAGACCTTAGGAGGCGAGACTAGAGGTTCGGCTGCTGCAAGACGAGGAATAGACGAGAGACGGGAGAAGACTACGAGGGGGGGAAAGCCGGCAATGGGCAACGAGGCGGCGCAGTGTTTTGCTGTGGTTGACGATGGGCCAGGCCTGAGGCAAGTGCGTCAGGCTGGCGACTGACGGTTGTGCTACAAGGCTCTTTTACCCCTATTACCACTACTACTACTACCTCTGCTACTACTACTACTAATACTGTTAGTAGTACTTACTACTATCTAGTAGGTATACTGCTGCTACTGCTACTGCTCGTACTAGATACTGTAACAAAGGCACCACCAATCTTGACCTACCGCGTCTTTTCCTCTTCCTCTTTTCCGTCTTCCTCTGCTACAGATAGCCGTCGTGCCTTGTGGTTAAAAGGCGCCACCTGCTCCAAACACACAGCAACCATCATGGCGGTGCTCAACGCAACGAGCTTCCTGGCCAAGACTAGAGCCCGGCTCCTGCTTGTGGTGACTTTGGCTCTCACGTAGGATGACGAGGCATCGCAAAGCTATAGTATGGATGCTGACTAGAAGCGGCGGCGCACAGCTGGTGGCTCGCCTGTCTGGGGAGGCAGTATCGTCCGCTACTAGCATCACGGCTGCAACAGGCTCGTCTGCAAATGCCCAAGGTGTGGCTCAAGTGGCACTCTTCTGCATCGCCTCAAGACTGCCACGGCCACCTCAATGCATCCAAGGTAGTCATGTTGATTGAGCCGCGTCCACTGCCGCATCTGGTGCCGCTGCTGATGCACATGGTTGCTGTGGCACCTCCCGACTGGCGCTTCCTCTTCATCGGCTCGCAGTGGAGCACCTACAGCGTTGGACGAGCGCCGGCCGTGCGCCATCACACCGCCGATGCCAAGTTGGCCGTGCTGCAGCTACCGGACCCGTGGTCGATTGAGTCGCCCGAAGCCGTGTCTCGTCTGCTTACAGACTTGCGCTTCTACGACGAGTTTCTGCCAGACGTGGAGTGGCTGCTCAGGTTTGAGCATGACTGCATTCTGTGCGCCAACTCGCCTCGCAGCCTGGATGATTGGCTGGAATGGAGCTGGGCAGGAACACCACGGTAAGTATGCAGGGCCATTGGCAGAGAGCAAGACGAGGTGTAGATGCTCACTCTTTTTTTTTTTTTTTTTGGCGCATGGCAGCCAAGACGGTGGCTTCTCAGGAGCCGGAGGGCTATCTCTACGTCGCGTCTCAGCCATTCGTCGCGTGCTCGGCTTCCAGGAGCGTCACAATAACTCGGAGCCCGAGGACGAATGGTTTGGCAAGCGTCTACTTGTCATGCCCGGCGAAAGGGTGGCGACTGGACTCGACGGTGCACTGGCAGTGGAAAATGTGCTGATTGACAAGCCCATGGGCTATTGCATTCGCGACGGCGGCGCACACCTGGATCCAAGCGTGTGGAATTCACCCGAGGTGCGCAAGGGCGTTTTTGACTACTGCCCTGAGCTAGCACTCATTGCCGACATGAAGTTGGAGCGCGAACGCTGTCCCGACGACGACAAGCAGGGCGGCAGGGCTGAAGTGGTGCGCACTGGGCAAGTGGCCAAGGTGGTTGTTGATATTGATTCAGGAATGCAGCAGCATCAGGTTGCTGAAACGGATGGACAAGTTGGCAAGGTGGTGTTTGACGTTGGAGCGGGAATGCAACAGCAGCCGGCCGAGGCAGACCGACAAGGCTCATTGATTCTTCCTCCACAGCCGCCGCCACCACTACAGATACAGCCCCATATTTGACGAGCAATTTATCGCCATGCAAGTAGCAAAGACAGCAGGTAGAAATAGTCTTGTTCCAGATTGCATGGCAAAATACATTAATTATTTTTGTCCCAGGTGTCGACTCTTTTTTTTTTTCGCATCTTGTCAGTGGCTGTTTTAGGCATGGGACAAGGACGTTTCGAATAGACAGGCGGCGATCGATGTGACAGGACCAGCGATTGCTGGGACGAAATAGATGCGCGCCTAGGGCGGACAAGAAGAGGGATCGACGCTGCGTCAGTTGGGACTTCGGAAAGAGCCGGATTTGCTTGGTGGTTGTGCTTCATCCCTGCCAGAGTTTGCCAGCTCGTACTATCTTTTAAGTTTTTGAAGCGCAAATGCAACTTTGTTTGGCCCCTCGAATACTGTCTTGTTGAGCAAAGAGGCTGGTGGTGATGGCTCCCGAGTCGTCAAGTGGCATGATTGGCAAGGCCATGGCTGCCGCGTCGTCATGGGTCTCAAAGGGCTTACTGGGGCGTTGCTTGATGTGCAGCTTACACGGCATGTGTTTGGTTCTTTCAAGACGCAGGCAATCAAAGCTGCAGCAGAGTGTAGCATTGTGGCAAGAGAGGGTGCTTGATAGCTTGGCCTTGAGCTGCATCAGTGGCCGCATACAAACTAGTCTGTCGAGAAGCAACAAAATCACACCAGCTTTCGTACGATGGAGGGGATTTGCATGTGAATACCGGCGCTGCAGGCCATTATTCTGCCAGCCCAATTTGGCGTTTCAAGGGCTAGAGTTTGTCTGAGGTAACACCCGGGTAACACCCGCGCGGCTAGCCACACTCTTGGCCAGCCGTGCACAGGTCATGGTGCAGAGAAGGGGAGGGGGAGGACGGAGAGGAGATGGGGAGAGAGATGGGGCGTGAAGCTGAAGAGGAGGACCAAGGGAAGCGCACGGCATTTGATGGCTTGGGTGGTGGTATAGGGTGGCAAGTCGAATGAGAGGGATTACTCGGAAGCAAAGTACCATGGGCAGCCAGTAAGAGGAGTATATGCTAGCAGCAGAATACCTACCATGTACTACACGCCACTACTAAGTAGGTAGCCCAGTGCTGCTAGCGAAGCCCCGAAAGAGCAAGAATGCCGTCGCTTCTTATGACTACTACTAGCAGCAGCAAGGTAGAGTAAGAGGTGGTAGTTATTAAGAGACAAAAGTATAACTGGCTTGGAGAGGGGGGTCGAATGGATGCGATGCGGTGCAACATGAACAAGGTTGATATTTTTATATTTTTATTTTT
>NJET01000067.1:63869-105595 GCA_002591415.1 Ophiocordyceps australis | reverse complement strand
ATGGGAAAAAAGGGAGGGATGGGGAAAAAAAACGTACAGGAGCTTGACATTGATAAAAATGACAGCCACGGTAAAACACATTGTGCCCATGGCGTACAAGGTGGCATCCGACGAGTAGAGCACGTGGGCAAAGACGGCGCGGGCGGGATAATAAATCAGGCAGCTGCCCAGCACGCCCATGGCCAGCCAGCCAAAATACAAGGCGTAATTCAAGGCTAGACGGCGCTGGCCAAAGGTATACAGCTCCGGCACGGCGAGTAGCGTCTCGGCCGCCAAGTCGCGCTCAAGGATACCGAGTAGAATAACAGGCAGCGAGGTAAACGCACTATTAAAAACGGTGAGGCTCCACGACTCGTAGAGCGAGGTGCCGGTATACCCATTTGCGCGAGCAAAGTGAGCCTGCACGAAGAAAAAGACAACCTCCTTCCAAAAGGTAGCCAAGACGTATTTGCCCGTGCGCAAGTAATTCCAGCGGCCGTGCACCAAGAGCAAGCGCTGCAAGAAGCAAAACTGGGCAATGGAATAGTCGGCAATGCGGGCAGCTTGCAGGCCCTCGCGGCCCGAGATGCCAATGCCAACGTGAGAGGCCTGAATCATGCCAATGTCGTTTGCGCCGTCGCCAATGGCCAGGGTGATGGCGTCGGGCACGTGGCGGGCCAGGGTGTGCACCAGGCTGGCCTTTTGGGCGGGCGAGGCGCGGCAGCAAATGAGCGAGTCGACGCGCACCAGCAAGTCGTGCAGCATGCGCGCCAGGCGGGCGTCGGCGTCGAGGGCAGCGAGGGTTTGGCCGTCGAGGACAAGGACAGAGTGCGGCACCATGGCGCGGCAAACGTCGGTCAGGGTGGCGCGCAGGGCGTCGGCGAGCAAGTGGTGGGTGGCGTCGAGGATATAAATCTCCGAGTAGGGCTTGCACAGGTGCGCCGAGTGGGCAATGTTGATGGCTGTTTCGCGCTTGTCGCCCGTTAGCATCCACACCTTGATGCTGGCGCGGCACAGCTTGTCAATGGTGTCGGGCACGCCAGCCTGCAGCTTGTCCTCGATAGCGGTGGCGCCCGCCAGCTCCAGCCGCTGCTCCATTTGCTGCGCCGCCTCGTCGATGCGCTGCTGGCGGTCCACCAGACTCGTCTCGGCCTGGCGGTAGACTTGCTTCCAGCGCGCATACAAGTCGGCGTCGACGTAGCGGTAGGCAAAGAGGAGGGTGCGCAGGCCCTGCGAGGCAAAGTCGTCGACGTGCTGGAAGCAGCGCTCAAAGACGGCAGCCTCGTTGGCCGCCAGGGCCTCGTCGACGCGTCCAGTCAGACCGGCCTCCTTGTCTGCCGCCTCCTTGTCGTCATGGAGCGTCTCGGACGGCGCGCGCTTGCTCTTGAGCCACGTTGCCACGCCCTCCGAATTGGCCAGCCGCGCAATGTCGGCCGAGCGCCGCCCCATGCTTAAACCCAAACCCTCGAGCCGGTCGGCCGACTGGCGCCGCAGCATGTGCAGGCTGGTGCGCGGCGTGCTGGCCGTTGCTGCCTCTTGCAGGCTCATGCGCCGCAGCGCCTTGTCCTGCTCAAACGTCTTGCGCAGGCTCGCGCGCCGCCCAATGTCGCGCGCCTTTTGCTCCGCCAAGTGGCTCAGCTTGAGGCGCGACATGACGACGCTGTCGGCGCCCTTGCACAGCACGCAGATGCGCCCGTCGGGCATGCGCACAATCACCGACATGCGCTGCCGCTGGCTGCTAAACTCAACCACGTCCAGCACCTCGAACCGCTCTCGCCTCCATCCGCCCTCGCCGTCGCGTGTCTGCAGCACAATGGCCTGCGCCTCCCGCTCCACAAGCACCATGCCCATGTCGCGCGCCGCCTCCACCAGCGCCAGCTCGTCGGGCGAGGCTGCCTGGAAGCTAATGTCACCGGCCTCGTTTCTTTCCGGCAGACACGTGTGGCAGAGCGCCATGCAGAGCAGCAGGTGCTTGGCCTTGAGCGAAAACGTCGAGTGCGGCCGTTGCCAAATGTACTCGACCAGTTGCTCTGTGCGCATCCCGGGCTCGTCTGTTGCCCCCATGGCCTCTTTGTTGCCCTCCTTGGCCACTGAGCTCGCCCCGTTGCTCTCCTTGGCTCTGCTCCCTCTTGCACTCGTCGTCGGCCTCTGCTCGCCTCTCCCGTCACTGCTCGCCCCTGACCGGCCCTCCTCGTCAGCCTCGTGCCAACACCACACCCCCCCAACACTCAGCTTGCGAAACCTCATGACATTTTCCGTCAGCGTCCCCGTCTTGTCGCAAAAGACATAGCCCACCTGCCCCAAGTTTTCCAAAATCGTAGTCGTATTCGCCACCATGGGCGTGTCGCTGGCCGCGTCATACATGTCCACGTCTTGCATCAGCAGCAGCTGCCCAATCTTGATAATCTCCATGCTAATGTACAGCGACAGCGGAATCAGCGTGTTGAACATGAGCAGGTATCCAAAAAACACTTGCTTGAGCGGCACGCTGCCGTCGTAGACGCCCGCCCGCACCAGGTAAAACGACGCCCGCTCCGTCCCGCCATGCCAGCCGTGGTAGCCGCCCGTTAGCCCGCCCGCCAGCGCGCACACCAAGACGATTTGGAAGAGCACCATCTTGTTAATCATGGGCTGCATCGCCGGCTTCTTGGCCCGCACCCCGCGCTTGGCATTCATGCGAATCTTGCACTCTTCTCCGCTGTTAATCACCAGCCCAATGGCTTGCTGCGTGTTGCGCAGCGTCGACCCGCGATACACCACATTGTTGAGCGACAGCGCCACCCGCTGCTCCTCCGCCTCCACCCGGCCCTCGTAGCTGTACAGGTCCATGTTGGGGTCTTCCGAAACGATGCTTGCCTGTGTCGCCCGAATCCCAGCCACGCTGCCGCACTGCTCCGCCAGCATGGGACACGCCTGCTTGCTCTTGAGGTTGGTCTCGCCGTCCAGCGCCATCGTCTCAATGTATGCCATGCCGTTTGGGCCCGACGCCTGCAGCAGCACCAAGTCTGCCGGCACCGCCTCGTCGCGCTCCAGCCGTACAATGTCTCCTACTCGCACCTGCTGCCACTGCACCTCGCTCCAGTCTTGTTGCGTTTCCTCTTGCTTTTCCCCTTGCTCTTGCTCCTCCTCGCCCTGCCGAGACGGCAAGTCGCCCTTGACCTCGAGCGTCACACCAGTCTTGCTCTCGCTCCTCTTGCTCATGCTCGCCTTGCTCATGAGCGTAGCCAACGACGGCCGCTTCCTCCCCCTCTCCTCTCGAACCAAGACGCGCGCCGCACTCTCATTCTCCGCCTTGTCCAGCTTATACCGCCGATAATCATCATAGCCCTCCTTGGCCATGCTAAACGCCACAAATATCCCCAGCGGCACAATCGTCGTCCACCGTCCCACCGTGCTCAGCCCCGGAATCATTTGCAAAATGCCCATGACGAGAAAGTAAAAGTTGCCCAGCTTGCTAAACTGGAAGAGCAGCTGCTTGGGCAAGAAGTTGTACACGGTGTAGCGGCTCGACCGGATAAAGTTGCTCTTGTACGGCTTGCCGCTGCGCTCGTCAAGCAGCGCTCCCGGCCCGCCCATGCCATTTAGCGCAATGTGCCGCCCGTCGCAGCTCGCCGGCAGCGGGCCCTGTCCAAAGAGGCCCTCGGCAATGTATTCGCGATAGAGTCCCGCCAGCCCTTGGCCCACCTGCGCCTTGCTGCTGGCTGCACGCGCCATGGTCCTGTTGCGCCGCTTGTTCCATCCGTACACGCGGTCTGCCCAGCTCGTAGCCAGAGCCTCTTGCGCACACGACTTGATGCGGTACGTCATGGACCTCTTGCTCTCGCTCGCCGTGTGCGACGTGTGCTCCATAAACGGCGCCTCGACATCCGCGCTGCTCCTCGCCGCCTGTCCATCCGCCCCGGTCGGCATCACCACGTTGGAGTGAATCGGCTCCAGCTCATAGTGCTGGCTCTGTCTCGCTCCCTTTGCCCCTTGCGCCAGCCGCTGCCTCGTCCATGCCAGCGGCGCCGCCAGAGACTTGAGCGCGCTGCCGCCTTGCTCCTCTTGGCTGCTGCGTCCCATCGCCAACTCGTTGCTGCCGTCATTGTCGGTCCGGCCGTCGTGACATGGCGGGCGAGATGAGGCGCCATGCTTGAGGCGTGAGGCCATCAGGTCTCTAGTCCGTGATGCAGCATCGAAGTCGTCTCAAGAGTCCGCAGCCTGTCAAATAAAGAAAAATAAAAAAAGGCAAAAAAAAAAAAAGGAAAAAGAAAGAAAAGAAAAACAGAGCGCTATCCTCGCATTCCCCAAGCAAATTTTCCTGCCTGCTATGTCTTGTTGTCGTCGTCGCTTGCCTTTTGCTTGCTCCAAACAATCAAGCCGTCCTTTTGTCCACTGGACCTAGCGAGCTGCACGTGGTGGTCACTACCACTGTTAAACGTTGACAAGAATCAACGCTGGCGGCTGTGCCGGATACACCTCTGGTCCACTCGTCTCGCCCTCGGCTGCTCCCAGTAATCTTGTAGTGCAACGGTCCTCTCCAAAGCAACTCGTCCTCTTGCATCATTTTTCCCACTCGCCCGCTGCGCGTCGCCCGCTGTTGTTGCCTCGGAAGGTCCCAGCTAACAAATTCCCTCCCACTAGCTCCTTGCCTCTGCCCGCTCCGCCCGAGTGGCGCAGCGCTTACCTTGGGCCTATAGCGCCTGCTTGCGGCCTGCCCCCTCGTATCTATATACATATGTACATACCTATACGGCAGTGCACCACCACTATTACCACCACTACCGCCACTACTACTATTACCACCACTACCGCCACTACCACCATTACCACCACCATTTATACCCACCCTCATCCCAACTCCTCGGCGCCTTTAGCCAGCCCCTCCAAGAATAGATCAAAATCACTTCTTCCTCTCCAATCATGCAAGCCCTACTTTTACTATGCCCTCTTTTGAATAGCATAGCATAACACTATCCCCACCCTTCCTCCTCTCTACTTAGACGCACTGGCCCTCGTCAACGTCTTCCCCCACTCCCAGGCATTTGCCTCTAATCCCCGTGGCGCTCGAGCGCTGCCCGTCTCAGAATAGCCCGCCTATACCCGAAACAATATGCGTCACTCCCTGCTTTTTTTTTTCCTCTCCATTTATCCTGACCAGCCCGCGCACGTCTGCTATACAATACACATAGCGTCCTCCTAGTCTAGTCTCCAAAAAAAAGAAAAAATGACAAAAAAAGCAACGAAAAAAAAGGAAAAAAAAGGGAAAAAGAAAAGAAAGGGAAAAAAAGACCGGTCTGTGAATAGCTCCGGTTCGCGTAGGCGCTACGCTCCACAAGGCCCTCAACTTCCTCACTACTACTCCGGTAGGATTGGCTCACTAGCCTATAGTGTCCGTCCGATTACATGCCTCGTACAATGATGCGCAGCCCCCTCTGTGAAGCACACACACCAGATCGTCCCGTCGTCATCCGACGTGTCGAGACACCATCCAACAAGCTAGTATCACCTTCGTTCCTGGGTCCCAAGTGCATCCAATCCCTAGGCAGCTTTGTCCATTACCCTATCCTATTCGTACGTTGCTAGCTTTTGTATGCAACCAGTCTTGCAGATCCCGACTCCGCCTTGTGACCCCTTTTCCATTCTTCCCTCTCCCACACACGCCAACGCAACGCGTCGCCCAGCCCCCCCCTCCATGCTCCCAAGCAACATCAGCAACATCGCCTTCCACTAGCCCAAGGGAGAAGTAAGGAACAAAGTAATGGATACAGCAACAAAGACTCCACCAGATTCGCTGAGCCTCCAGGGCTCCCATGACAACCATTGTCAGAACAGACTGAGCAAACAAAATGACTCCCCATTACTTGAGTTGCATCAGTACAATTAGGGTTTTTTCCGGCACATGCGGCCTTGCACGCCAGTTAATAAAGACAGATAAAAAAAAATAAAAGGAAAAAAAAGGAGCAGAGACTCGTGCAAAACAGCAGAGTGGCAAAGTGGCTAGACAGAAAGCGAGACAGTATGAACAAAAGACCCAGAGACACACACAGGGACAGACCCAGCTCGATACATGTGACACTATTGCACAGAAAAAAAAAGTCAATGTTCAGATCGTCACCTCGAGCAACGCACCCATGGCCAAGGGTCGTCGAGGTACCGTCATGCAGATTCATTATGGCCAGTTAAAAAGGCCGTGTGTGGACAAGAGGAAATTTTTGAAATGTCAAGACACATGCCCAGAGAGGCAAGCCATGACCTGGAATTGGGCGAGTGAGAGTAAGGGCGACATAAAACCGACTAGAAAAAACAATCCAGAAACCCCGTGGTATCAGCCAGCACCAATCAAAAACGCCTTCTCCGTGCATCAACTGTAAAAATTGACTCCGTTTCAGCCACTAGGCGTAGCCGCCATGACATGAGCTTTCCATAATTCAATGAAAAGCAATCATTGACTTGGGTGAATAGTCTCGGGAGACATGCTTGACGCTTCCACAGCGTCAAACTGTACCAGTTGATCCATGTCAATCTCGCCTTGGTGAGGTTGAACATAGTTGCCTGGAGAAGGCGTGTGCATGGGCAGATTGATTGTATGCTTCGAGTACATCTCGTTGAGGCTGCTACCATCTTCTGAAACGGCACATGAAGCCTCGTGGCCCATGTACATTTCAGTAGAGCCAGGGCGGCCAATCATGGCAATCGGTGGAGAGTGCTCAACAATCGACGGCTCAGATGGTCCGTTAAACGGCAATGGCGATACTGCCGACGCTGCGCCGCTATCCGCATGCACCATTGGCGACAAAAAGGAGCCGCCATAGGGCGTGTGAAAGTTGGCCGAGCCAGGCATAGCACTGCCGTCAGGGCCCTGCGAAAAGTAGCCGGGGCTAGCGGGGAATTCCGAGGGCGACGCCGTCGTGGCTGACATGGGATACTGTCGCATCTCAAGGCCAAATCCAGCCTGTGTGTCGATGCGCAAGTGATGGGCCATGCCGCCGGCAGGGCTTGCTGCCGGCTGCTGTGGAATGGGAGCATAAATGTTGGGGTTATGCTGCGGCGGCCCCATCTCGCCAGGCGGCTGGATATAAAAGGATGGCATGGGCTGGTTCTGAAACATGGCAAAATCGACGGGCCCGGGAACCGATCGGCTGCGCTGCCTTTTGTGTCCGTGCGGTGGGCGCATGGCCGAGTGCATTTGATTGCCGGCCCAAGGCTCTTGGAGCACTGGCGGCGGATGCGCCTGAGCAAAGTTGGGCTGCGACGACGGCCTCGCAGTAGGCGAAACAGGAGCCGAGGCCGACGACGCGTGAGGGTCGCCATAGGCGTGAGGGTTGTGGCGGTTCATAAAGGCCTCGAGCGAGACAAGCTTGGCCAGCTGATTGGTCAGCACCTTGGGGTTGCCGCCCAGGTGGTGAATCAAGCACTGCGAAGCCTGCAGATCCTCCGTGAAGTCGCCGCACATGAAGAAGCCATTCGTCGTCGGCGATGAGTCCATAAAAAAGTGAGGCGGGCGATTGAGCTCAATCACGATGCCGCCCACCTTGTTCTGGTCCGACTCGTTATTCTCGAGCCAAATGTTCTTGATGTATGAAAACGGGTACTCGATCTTGTAGCCGGCCTGCTCGCTGTGAATATAGTACGTCATTGTGCACTTGTCTGGCGAATGGAACACAATAAGGTCCATTGAAGTTTGTGCGACTCGAGTCCACTTGCCAATGCTGAGCGATCGGCAGGTCAGGTGGTGGATTACTAGAGCCCGTTAGCCCGAGTCTAGAGCCTATTGTCCCTAGGAGCCACTTACAAACTTTGCCCTGAGCGCCTTGTTCGCCACCGAGTAGCATGCCTCCGTGGCCTAGCGGCAAGAGTCCGGTCCGCCCTAGGTAGTTACCCGCGAGCCCCTTTCCAGACTCCATTGCCTGCATGGCCAGATAGGCGCGCATCGACTCGGGGATGGAATCAATGTCTTCACCAGTCTCCAGACTCTTCTTGGCCAGCATCTTAATCTTGGCGCGTCTAGAAGTAAAAAAGAATGTTAGCCATCTTCATAACAAAGAGCCACCGCCAAGAATAGCTTAGCAAAGCCGTCGTACCGATTCTGAAACCAGATTTGCACAGATCGCTCCGTCATGTTGATCTCTTCGGCAATTCTGTCCCTGACCAGAGCAGTCGGCGTGGGATTCTTGTTAAACTCCAGCTCGAGGATGCTGAGTTGGTCCTGGGTCGCGCGCTGGCGTTTCTGGTTCTTTTGCTGCTGTGTCAAGGTGCTCTTGCGCGGAGGACGCTTTGCATTGGACGATTGGCCACCCATGCTCGAAGTCGAGGTAGGCGAAGCCCTGTTGGGGGTCGAGGCTGTGGCAGAGGTGGGCGTGACATTGGAACTGGTGGTGGATAGTGCAGGGGCTGATACTGCCTGGCACATGGCCATTGAATGCTCCACCTCGGTAGCCATTGCTGTTGAACAGAAGCAAAGAGCAATCAAGGGAGGAGAGACAAGGAGACGGAGGCCCGTTGGGATAACCTGCGCGACTTTGCAAGTGTGCAGGTGTGCTTGGTGCGGTGTGGTTGTCGCTATCAGGGGGGAGAGAAGCTTAGAGTGGGATTTCGAGGTGGCGGTAAAGACGCGGCAACGAGGGCGTTGCTGGACTCAACGGAACCAAGTAGAAAGAGAATGAAAGCCGATGCAGAGAGAGCAAAGAGTGTCTCAATGCAACAAAGACGACGGGCGAGAGCCAAATTTTGCGAAAACGAGGACAGCTGGTAGATGCGGTGCCTCAAAAGGGAAAAAAAAAGGAGATGGATCGCGTCGTCGGCAGAGAGGGAAAAGGGATTAATTGTGTCAAGGCTCTTTGTGTTTGTTTGAGAAGCCAAAAAGAGTGTAACTGGGCCCGGAAGGAGTGACGGGACACCGAAAGACGGAGCTGAAAAGACAAGAGAGCGACTTGAAAGCAAAGAAAAGCGATGGTGAGAAAAGGAGGGATGGCGGAGAGGAAGAAGGGATGGAGAGGAGAGGACGTGGAGGCAGAAATGGGAGAAACGGGGGAGCCACAGAGGGGCTCAGCACGGGGACCGTCGAGACGAACGACTCAGGCTGGCCCCGGCGCTGGGCCCAGGTTGGCTGCTGGCAGGTACAGGCCGGTACCTACTGGGCCAGGGCATCAGCCCCCCGGGCCTGAGGACTCCGGCCCAGCACCCGCCACACGCTACTGCACCGCTCAGTGGTCCGCGTCGGTCCATGCTGCGCGCTGCGAGCGAGCTAGTGCAGTGGTGGGGGGCGGACGAGGCGGCTATCAGCCATGCGGCCCCCTGCTCGCATGTACCTCGGGGTACCTCGAGGCGGCCTACATCGATAGCCTCTCCTTTTTTTGCTTTTTTCTTTTTCTTTTTTTTTTTTTTTGCGCGCTCTGCACTTTGACCAGAGGCATTGCAGACAAAGAACATGTTCGAAACCACATGCGTTCTAGCATCCACTGCATTCCATACATGCAGCAAACGTGCAACGCCGCTCTTGGGCGACAAGGACGAGGCCAGGTCAGCTGCCCAGGCCGGGATTAGGGTAGCAGACGAGTCTGCAGGTGGATTTGCTTTGGACGATGGCTCGCATCAGTCATGACCAGGGTTGGCATCGTCACCAGTAGACAAGAGAGGCCCCAGTTCTCGACTGTGCGCAAAAGCCCCCAGAGCGGAACGGGTACCGACCGAGCTTAAGCCGGAAGAGCCAGAGCTCAAGCCTTTACAGAACTCTTGGCTGCGGTTGCGATGCGACTTGATGCGACTGTTGGTTCCCTGCTGTCTCGAGGGTGCGGCAAGGGAGGTGGTGCGGGCGACGAAACACAATGGCTTCCTGTCAAGCACGCATGCTCGCTGCTCGGCGTCAAACACTGTCTTTGCACTGGCCCCTGCGCACCTGTCTGGCGTTCTCTGGGTCACGTCTCTGGGTTACGTCTCTCTCTGGCTCATGCACAACCAACACGGGCGCACTGTGTGCACCGTGCATGTACCAGCCTACTAGGAGGTAGTGGGTAGTAGTGTGAGGTGGGGAGTTGGGAGGGTACTGTAGGCAGAGGGTGTCCAAGGGGGGGGGGGGTTTAGCAGGGTACAGTGAGTGGATGGCCTCGCTGCTCCAAAGCCCGCAGGCCATGCAAGGTACCCGAGCCGGCATGCATCGCGACAAGAATCGACGCCCCTTTTTTTGAGTCGTCGGCCGCAATGCAGTCGCTCATCTGGTCATGTACATGACACTGTGACACTGTAGCATCATGTAGACGCCAAGGCGACGCCTCTTGTGTGCCTCGTGCCACGGCCCTATGCCGCAGAAGTGGCATGGAAAAAACACGCTCGTGGCAGCAGCAGCAAACATGAGCTGCTTCACCTCGATTATGCAAACCTTGCTTCAAGGCTAGACACTCTCCCTCCATGCGGGAGCGGATCCCCAAGCACGGAGCATCCTTGATACTGCTCGTGGCATGGACAGGCAATACGCGCTCGATAGTCGACGTCTGGGAGTTGCAGAGGCCATTGTGCATGACTCTTGCTAGCCATGCCATGCATTGCCCAGCGCGCCTATTCAACTCTTTTTTTTTTCCAAGCCACAACCTGCGGCGCGTGTCTGGTAAATGCAGATCCAAGGGCTTGTCCATCCCCCAGAGACTTGTTTTTTCATTCCCTCGTTCCGATAGGCTTTTTTTTTACGCGGAATTCCGTCTGTCTCGAATCCGCGCCCCTTCTTTCTTTCAGGGGACTCGTTTTTTTTTTGCTACTCTCGCGCCTTTCCTTAAAGATATGCACTCTAGCAAGATGTGCCAATGACTGCCGGAAAAATATTGAGATGCCGAGTAAAGAAGCCGTCTAGGCGCCGAACCCAGCAAGCTGTGCTTTATTTGGAACTGCAACACCATGTTCAGCTACCTCTGTCCCTTTATTCACCCGTGTATAGTGCAGTGACGCATCGCGTGCTGTCGATCGGTACCTCGTGTCCAACTACATCGCTTGGCATTCGTCACTCTGCACCTGGGCCAAGTACTGCTACTCTCGAGTGCCGTGCCCGTCGGCCCAGGCGGCAAGTCTCGAATACGGCAGACGCCGGACACGTTACATGCTCCGCGGTGCCGCAGCTCGAGTAGCGAGCTCTTTTAGCTACTACCCTTCTCCAATACAGTTTGTTTGAGCCATGTTGGTCAGCCGCTTGCATTGAAAAGGGGGACCGCACGCGCGCACAGAGCCGACACAGTGCGCTGTTGTGGACTGATCGCCTGGTCGGCACACAATGACCAGATGAGAACCACCACGACAAACGAGAGCCGGACCAAACAAGTCGTCCTATATTTTGCAAGTCTTATCGCGGCTTGCTGCGTCGTACCGTGGTGCGCGTGGGGTACTTCAAGTGCGAGGCGTCTCCTTTGCACTTCTTTAGCGCTTCAAGGGTCTCTTCTACTACTACTACTACTACTAGTCGCTAACAAGGCCGTATCCAGCAAGTTACAAGGCCCTCACAACCCGTTCCCAAAGCAGTCGTTTTTTTTTTCCTGAAATGTTTTTCCCCACGGCTCTGCCACATCTCGATAAAGCCTCCGACGCGCCAGACGACGAGCAGAGCCGCCTTGGGGTCCTTGCCACTGTCCTCGCTCGGCGATGCGCCCTTGTCGTCATGCGGTGGAGCTGTGACGGTAGCGTCGATTCGGACTGCCCCTGACCCTGCTCGGCGTCCGCCCGCTTCTCAGCGCTCCTATCTCCTTTTTTGGTGTGACAGTCAGGTGCTCTCAGATGCTGCTGGCGGCGGAATCCATGGCCAGGACCTTGAGAGACGACAGCCGTCTGCTGGACTCCATGACACATGCCAAAGCGACCGCGGTTGGTCGTTGGATCCCTCTTGGCCACTGTGCCCCGTCAAGTCCATGGACCCTGGCCCGTGGAATTTCCCGTTCGTCTGGTCTTTGTGGCTAGTATTTGCAGGCAGCTGTTGCCAGTTGGCCGAGGTGGTGAAACACAGGCCTCACAGACATTCTGCAACTCTGTTTGCTATGCGCCTCCAAAGGGCGGAGCGGCCGTCCGGCTGTGTTCCGACTTGTTGCTGGCAGCCCAGCAGCAAGCCACCTGGTTCGTCGTGTTGCTTTTGTCGCTGGTCGAGAAGCCAGACGCGGCGCCAACTGGTGTTGGCACAGTGCGCATGCAGCATACGGGCTGCAAAACTGAGGTACTGCCTGGTCTACTATTTCAGGTACTATTCGAGCTACTGGCCCCCACCGTGCCTCCACTTTTACCCCTGACCAAGTCGAGTCCCTCCCTGTCGTGCAGTCTGTCTGTGCAGAGCAGCGCCCGCTCAAACCGACCTCGATCAGTCAACAAGCCAACCGCAAGCCAAACCGCAAGCCAGAGAAAACCCCCAACCCTCACCTCCAACCCCAACTGCGATGCACGGCGTCCTGCCGGCAGCTGCCTGTGTCAGTTGGAGGCAGCTTCTGCTTAGACATCCAGAAGTCTTCTCTTGCCTCTTGTCTCGTTGCGACTTGTCGATTTCTGCCCGCCAAGTTGAATTGCAAGGGCTGCGCAATTGCCGCCTCTGCCTCAGGTACGAGCCCGCTCGACTCACTGACTCACCTGCCGTCTCATGTGCCAGCCACCTGGCATCTGGCCTTTTCTGTTTCCGGCGTTTTTTCTTTTCATCCCGCACCTTTTAGCCGGTCTAGGCGATCCTCTTCCTTGCACCTGACCAAGTTGGATGCAACGCATCTGCATAGTCTACCTAGTGTTTGGTCCATTGACCTCTAGCTGCCATCGCATCATCGCATGGACCGTCTTGACGAAACACCGGATCATCAGGCCACATGCTAGTTGCCTTCTCGAAGCTTACGTGCGCGTTAAAGCCGGGCAATGCACCGATGAAAGGAACCATGCTTGTCCGCGTCATGACGATGCGGCCCAGCCATGTTTGTCGGCTCGAGTAACGCTCTTCCTCCACATCTTGTCCTTTTCCCTCTTGTGCTCGTCCTGCCTCGATTCCTAGTCAGCCACGTTTCAGCCCCGCTTGGTCACACATTTCTCGTACAGTGTCTTTTTCTGCGCACCCTGACCTTAGCCCATCAATCTATGCACATTGTCCATTCGTATCCATTCATGGTTACTATACATGGCGTCGCATTGCATTGCATACGGGCCAAGGGCTCCGACGGGCAGCACATGACGCCTGCTGCTAAGAGCTTGTCTCTGTGAGGCCATGGGTAGCTTTTGCGGGTAGGGAGCAGTAGCTGCTGCCGATCACTGCTTGTGGGGGAGCCAATCTAGCTGTCTTGTAGTACTACATGCAGTTTGCTTTACATTACCCACGTATGTGCGCAAGAGACACCAAGGGTTGATTTTTGTCGACTGGGAATCTCACACTGCATCTGTATGCCTCGAGACCCTCCATTGGGCTGCCAAAAGGGTGTTTGGAATCAGATGACTGTCTTAATTTGAAACTCGAGGTCAATGATTGAGGGTCAAGCCTGTCGGGACATTTCCATAGCCCCCTGGTGCTTCGTGGCCAGGCACGAATAGCATAAGTCTTCTCAGGCATGCTGTCTCACATGCATCACATGCAGCTTTGTACCGACGCGTCATGCTCGAGGCCCAAGCCAGGCGGAGAGACTGGTGAGCGGCTCGAAGCGAGCGAGGCCCGCACCAGGGTTGGCAGGAGTATGCCGAGGTGAAGAGGCAGTCAATCATGCACCCCCGACTGGATCGGACTGATTGTCTGGATCGGACTGATTTCTGGCTATGCCTTGAAATAATCTCTTGTTATGGTTTGCATTATGAGCTACATGCTTCTTGGCGTCAAGTCCTGAAACCAGGCTGGCCGCTTGATGTTGTACAGAGACCACGGCATCGACCAATGGTACTGAATGTCTCTTGCTCGGTTATGGGTGTATCAGCCTGGGACACTCGAGGAATATCGCAGTACATGTCAGTTGGGAAGTCAGAGATTTGAGACCATACCTGGCCCAAAGTCACAATCCAGGACTCTTATGCACATCATGATTGTGTTTCTATGTGTCAAGCTAAAAATCATATAACAAGTTTCTGATTTCGAAACCGATAGAGTCTATGTGACGAGAGGAAATGTACATTGACGAATAGGAAATTCATAGGAGCAAGGCGCAACGGGTGAAGAAGTATACTACCAAGCAAGAGTAATACTACGAGTAATACTACGAGTACAGCAAACGGCTTGTCATGGTACAAGCCATGGAATGCTGGTACAAATTCTGCCGACTTGGTATAATGGAATATCCTTCTATTCCCTTATAAGCCAGGCCTCGGCGAGATCTTGAAAAGATGGACCCGGCTGTGTCACAACCTGGCGGTCAAGATCCCATACTATAAAATCAAGACATATTATACCTCAAGTTTTGCAAGGCTAAGCCCCAGAACTCCTTTTTGCCAAGAAGGAAGGATTTGTTTGAGGAGAAACCATTTACCGAGTCACGGCGATATGCCCGGGTTTGTAAGAATAATCCGGATTCGCAGTCGATCGCGTCGCAAGGCTGGGCTCTGCGACTTGGACGCTTCAAACACCAGAGGTGGACGTTTGCTTGACCAGACAATTCAGGAGCTGCACACGAAACGAACGCAGGGTAGTAAGCTTCTTTTATGCATGCTTCCTGCGACACGGCGAGCACCTCTAGTTGTTTATCTTGAGCCTTTTGCACCAGTTTTGCGACCTACCCTGCATCATCCCCCACGTGCACCGCTCAAAAGTGGAGAAGAGACAAAGGCAAAGCACGCGTTTCAAGGCCGGCATCATCAAACTCGGTTCTACTTGATTGCTGCCTCGTAGCTAGCAACCTCGAGCAGCCTTCTCCAACACACATCGGCGAGCGCCATGACAACCACATCAATTGACCCCCCGGCGACCGGCAAGCAGCGCCTGCTCTGGAATTCGGAAAACGCCCGCGACGTTGCCGAGTCGGTGGGCATAAACGGCCTCAGCGATGAGGCTCAGAAGGCCCTGACCCAGGACATTGAGTACCGCATTGGCCAGGTCATTGCCGAGGGCATGCGTCTGATGCGCGCAGCGCGTCGCACCGAGCTGACTGTGGGAGATGTGACGCTGGCCCTGCGAGTGCTAGACGTGGAGCCACTCTATGGCTACGACTCGACGCGCCCACTGCGCTATGGCGAGGCCAGTCTTGGCCCTGGCCAGCCGCTCTTTTACCTCGAGGACGAAGAGGTTGACTTTGAGAAAATCATCAACGCCCCGTTGCCCAGGGTATCCCGAGACATGATGTATACTGGTTCGTCTCTGCTCACCCAAAAAAAAAACGTTTGCTAGAGTTGGTGTCGCTAATCCAAGGTGAATAGTCCACTGGCTGGCTATCGAAGGCGTCCAGCCATCTATCCCCCAAAATCCAACTCTTCATGAAGCGCGTACCCAAGACATGCTGCCCAAGGGTCCTGGCGCCCATCCCTCGCTCGCTGCTCTCGCTGGAAACGACACGGGCGTCAACAAGCCATCGGTGAAGCACGTCGTTAGCAAAGAGCTCATTTTATACTTTGATAAGATCCAAGCGGCCTTGCTCGACGAGAACCCCGATGACGAAGTGGTGCGTCTGCGTCACGCGGCCCTTGGCTCTGTGCGCGACGACCCTGGCCTCCACCAGCTCGTGCCGTATTTTGTAAACTTCATCATGGACCGCGTAACGCATCATCTGGACGACATCTTCACCTTGCATCGCATGATGGAGCTTACAACGGCACTCATTGAAAACCATTCCTTGTTTCTCGACCCCTATGCGAGCTCCCTCTCCTCTTGCACCCTGACTTGCCTCATGGCTCGCAAGCTCGGTTCTGAGGACGGTCCGGATGCGCTTGCCCGTCAGTACGAGCTGCGCCAACTATCCGCCTCTCTTGTCGGTCGCATTGCCTACAAGTACGCTGCCTCCAACACACTGCTGCGCCCTAAATTGACCCGCACTTGCCTCAAGTATCTGCTGGATCCTACGCGTCCGGCGGCTGTACTCTATGGTGCCATTTCTGGCTTGTTTGAGGCTGGCGGACCCGAGGCTGTGCGCGTCTTGGTCCTACGTAACCTCAAGGCCTTTGACGCTGGCATCCTGCAGCCGCTGCGTGAAAAGGCTGAAGGAAGCATGGACTATGAGATGTTGGTGCAGGGACTTGTGCAAGCGGTTACGTCCTTGGCGACCTCTTTACAGGATGCTGACGGCGATAATGCGCCAGCTACGGAAACTGAGCTGGAAGCACTAAATGGTTTCATTGGTCCTATAATTGGGCAGCGCGTTGCGTCGCTTGCCAACCGAGGGCTCATTAAAGTCATTCTCGATGCTCGATACCTCGACTAGCGCCAATGATGCACAAGAGGCGAGCTTGGGTTTACAAAAAAAGCGTCCAGAACGTTTGGAAGTTGATACCACGGCGAATTTGGAGTTTTTTTAAAAGGGGCAATATAATTAGAAACAGATGAGAAATATGCCCCAGGTATGGAATACTAAATATCAATTGATGAGCGGTAGCGCCAAGTTTTCTACATGTGGACCAAACTTGTTGTTTGAAAGTGACTGAAAGCCCAACTCCAATAGTTTTCCCCCGCCAGAGTCTCCCCAACCCCTTTTTATAGACCAAAGGCAAGGTAGAGCGCTGAAGCAATGCTGACTCCCCAGAGAGCAATTTCGCCATTCCGAATGGTTTGCTTGGCAAAGCCCTTGCCCATGTCGTATAGCAAATGCTTGCAGCCGGCAAAAAAGTGAAAAGCAAAGGGGAAGCTGAGCGCAAGCTTCAAGGCGCCCTTTGCCGCGACTGGCCAAGTAGCAAACGCCGCCGCCAGACTCGCGCTCTCAATGTGGAGGCCGAGCAGCGGGGCAACCAGGTAAGCAGCAAAATAAGCGTACACGGCTCCCGAGAGCGTGCAGCCCGTGATGCGCGTCCACGCCGAGGCGCCAAACCACGTTTGATTAATCTTGTAGATGCCAAGGTGCGGCGACACGGGGCGGTGGCGGCGCTGCGCAGCAAGGATTTGGTTGGCTTCCGTGGTGGAGATGTGGGTGGATGAAGCAAAAGGGCGAGTGGGCGTCGAGCAGAGGCGGGCGGCGAGAAAAAAGGCCGGAGAGGTGCGGGCTAGGGAGGGAGTATGCGCGATGCCTGTTGGTGGGTGAGTCTTTGACGGCCAAGAGTTATGGGACGAGGGTTTTTTTTACCTTTGCGCAGGGCGGCGAGGCCAACACGTTGAGCATTCATGGTGCTCGCCGCAGATGCTGTGGGAGTAGAACAAGTTTGTATTTCCAATCAAGAGTGGTTGTCATGGGTGGGCATTGGTGGAGGCCATTGGGCAGGACAAAGGTGAAGCTTGATGTCGTTGCAGCTCTTCGGGCCTCCTCGGCTCCTCGGCAGAGTGAGCCAATCGTTGCAGCGCAATTCCTCATCTGGAGCAGTCACGTGACTTGTTTAGGCTATATGTCAAGCACGTATCGGTGAAGCAGCAGAGTAGATGAATGTGCCCAAGATATTGTGGGAGCCTTGCATCTGAAAGCTCAGGACTATACTCAATCATTGCAAGTCCATTTTCCTTTGATAATATACACGAGGGAAATCATGATTTTACGTCAAGCCGCTCGGTTAGATAAAGTGCCAGGCCGTGACTTGGCACGTGACAGCACACAAATCACGTGCATCGATTTGGGCTTGAAAAACTCGACTTTGCAAAAACCTTGACAAGCTCTTCTTCTTGCCTTTTCCTCAGATAGTCACGACTGCTTCCCGCCGCACCGCCGTTTGCCGCACTCTGGCACCGGCACCCGCGGGTGGGGGCCTAGGCTTTGATAGCAGTCGAAGAAGAAGAAATATCCGTTCGTTAATCTCGGCGCCTGGTGTGTTGCGTTTATCCCGTCTAGGCGCCGTTTCATTTTGAGATGTACATTTATCCTTGGTGCTAAGAGGTGCATGCGTGGCATTTTGTCGTGAAAGAGTGAATTGCATGCTGTTGGCTTGGGGATAGTGGCTTGTCTGGGATGCTGCTTGCCGTGCCGTCTTTGTGAGCAAAGACTGGCGGATGAGTCTTCTGTTTTCTCGCTTGTATTGTTCAATTCACTCTATTGGCAGGCAGGGAGAAGTGGTGAGGGCTCCATGTTTAAATCCATGGTAATTCTTGCCTCGAGACTTTGTGCTGTGAAACCTAGGACAGCTCGACTTGTTTTCAGCATTAATAATACTGCTTACCTTGGCATACCTAGGCAATGATTAATCTGGAGGCTAAAGATGGTGCCCAAGGCGAGAGATGTGGCCTGGACAGCCGCCGGCCAGAGGACTTGGCGCTACCGTTTAGCGACAGTGGCAGTTCCGAGTGCTCTCTGATCAAGGACAATGACAATCAAATCGACGCAGGGATTCAAGTTGGCACTGCGGATGGAGTCGTCGCCGAGCCGGAAGCCAAGCTGGAAAAGGAGCCTCGCTACGTTGTCTGCGGCTACGTCTACGAGCACGCTGACAAGGCATCGCCGCCCATGCACTTGCTCAGTCTATCCAAGCGTCCAGATGCCACGCTGCTGGTCCCTACGACCCAGCCTCTCGCCACGACTCCCACGCCTAGGCCATGCTCCTGGGACAAGGACTCTCATCTCGAGACAGAGGTGGAATCGTTTGACAAGTTGCCCCAGGGCTACGCGTTTGTTCCCACGCAAGCCAAGCACGATTCACGCGTGCTGCAAATTCATCTCGGGCCGGACCAGACAGTGGTGCGCGAGATATACCCCCCGCCGCGCGGCTGCTTCTTCTGGACTATGCTGTTGTTGGCATGGGTGGTGTCGGTGTATTGGGTGGTAGCCATGGATAGGGCAGCCGATGCTAGACTATACGGCGACGAGGATGCTTGGGAACAGAGGTGAATGGGCGATTACAGGGGCCAATGGCTTTTACAAGGCGTGCTTTTGTTGTGCCAACAGGGCAAAGTGGTGAGCGTTTGTTGCAGTCGTGGTGACAAGCTGCCTGGGAAGACTTTGAGAGAGGTTGGACTTTGAGAAAGGCTGGACTTTGAGAGGCAGTGCTTTCTAGACGGACCTTGTTGAAAAAAGTATTTGTAGAACAGCATTCTACAACGTTTTTGTACCTGAACATTCTGCAATGTTGGGCTCAAGTATAAAGCCCCGGCTGTTTGTGTAGAGTACAGGCCCCTTTGTTCCCCTGGATTCAACAACGGCAGGTCGTCCACACAAAGCGCATGTAGACGAGTTTTGGCAAACAGTTGCATAACCCTGTGCTCTCAACCGCTTGGTATAAATCAAAGTCTACTGCTGCTCGTAGAGACGTACTCGAGGCATTTTTTTCTTACTTACTCTTGGACTCTAGCTTTTGCCGCCATCTAACGACCAAGACAGCATTTCCCAAACTTTGATTCCGCGAGACTCTATCCTTGCCTTTTTTTTTCTTCTTAACCCTAGGTCTTTTTTTTTTCTCCCAACTTGAATCTAATTCAAAATGCGTGAATTGATCACAGCCGTCGAGCCCTACATGAATAGGAAGTGCCTTGAACCCCCCGAGTGCGTACGCTGGGGGACAATCACCTTTACCTTGATCACATTTTTAGTCTTCCTGACAATCTACCTTTTCGAATACGCTTCCGACCACCAGATTCAAAAGATTTGGGCGCAGCACCGCCAAAAGCGCTTCACTCTGCACAAGAAAGAAATGGCACGCCTCATTCAAGAAGCCGCCGCCATTGATGAAGAAACGGAGCGCCTGGAAAAAATGGAATTGGGCAAGATTTCAAAGCTGCACATGATTGAGTTGATGAAGATGCAGCAAAAGGAGGTTATGAAGTCGCTGCATGAGCAGCAGGCGGTGCGGGCCCAAGCGGCAGGCGAGCTGGCGGCGCAGCAGGAGGAGGAGGAGGAGGAGGAGGAGGAGGAGACCAAGACGACAAAGAAGGCTGCGCCCAAAAAGGCGGCGGCGACAAAGGCGGCTACGCGGAAGCAGCCAACCAGAGCTGGGCGCAAGTAAAAAGGATGTTGTTTGTTGCGGAAGCGGGGGGGAAAGATGTATTGTTGTTGATTGATTCTGAGCGCAGTTGATTGTTTGGGAGTCGAGTGACGGGCGAGTGTAAATAGTTTGGGCAGAGGCAGCGTTGGCTTTGGCAATTTGCTGTTTCGCAGAAGATGGAATTGAGCACGTGCATTTAGTCATTGTTAAAGATGAGCTTGTTGCAACTTGACACGATTACATAATGATTGGCGACATTGGGCCGTGCATTCAACTCTTGCCCTTTTTTTCCCCTCTGTCCGCCATGATGGAGACGATAGCTTGACTTGTGCCCTTTTGCTACACATGAAGCAGCCCAGTTGCCGACTAGTATGCCGGGTTGATGCCCTGCTCATTCACCGCGTCCAACCACTGCGTGCACGCATCCTCGGTGCCGCGCCACGCTTCAGCAATCTTTGCCACATCACTAGTCTTTAGAGTCACTCGGTTCCACTGCGACGTGTTATTCAGCATGTCCACCAGCGACGCTGCTTTTTCCTCGGTTGCTCGTTTAATCACTACAACGGCTGCAACCAGCGACTCGAGCTGCGGCTCAAGAGACTGCAGCGCTTGGAGCGCAGCCTGCAAATCTGCGCGAATGGCCTTGAGCCTATGAATAACCTTTTGCAAGTCGGCCAGGTCCATCATGTCGAGCACAAGCTTGATGAGATGGGACGTCATGTCGGCGCCCAGGCCGAGTTGCTCTGCCGTGCTCAAGGCCTCTTGCACCAGGTCAGCGAGGCCGAGTCCGGCAAGGAGCTGGGCCGTGGCAAGGGCAAGGGCGATTATGTCGGCCATGATTTCAACAATTTTGCGCCGCTGCTCTTGCTCGAGCTTTTCAAGGTCAACATTGACTTGCTCAATCTTGTTCTTGATTTCATCCATGTTGTGCCTAATGAGCCGCAGCGTGGCGTGGTACTGATGATTGCTCTCGGCCAAGCTGGCGGCGGCTTCCTGCGCATCTCGCTGGTTACTCTGCGCCATGCTCGACGTGGAGCGCATAAAGACCTCTATGGATTGCTTTGCCTCAACGACGAGCTGCGCACCGACTTTTTGCCTCTGGGCCGCCGTTCGCATGCGTTGCATGAGCTTGTATTGGCGAGAAACAATGTCTACGTGCTCGACTTGAAGGTGTATAACAATGTCGAGCATGGTTGCCTTTTGCTTCTTTTCTTGGTCCCAGTGGCCAATAATGGCTGGTAGTTGTGCCAGGCGAAGAAGAGCATCCATGTTGGAGAAGAAGTTGGCTAGTCCTTGTGTCTGCGAGGGCACGCTTTCATCCAGCTGGGCAGGCGGGTATAGTGCCTCCAAGACTCGCTCATGCTCGGGCCCATGGGCACGCGCTGCAATGTCGGCCAGGGCCTTGGAGACTCCCTGCGCGGCAAGAATTTGCAAAACCACGGCAGTGCTTTGCTCTAGCTGTTTCCACTGCATCTTTAGCAGCTCTTCATACTCGACGGGATCAAGCTCAACCAAGTCGTAAATGGTGGCGAGGTCGTCTCGCACCGCTCCCAGATTGCGACTAACAAGTCGAACCATTTCAATCCACGTCAAGCAGTTTTCCTGGAACCGGGCGCCGCTCTTTTTCTGCTTGTTGAGCGCGATTCCGCGCATCAATAGCGGCGCGTTTTTGGTGATGAGTTGCATTTGCACGTGCTGGATTGCCAATCGCTGCGCCGCTGCAATTTCGGGAACGCTGGAAATACCGCTGCCGATAATTTTGTCGATTTGCTCTTGCGCTGCCGCGTTGTTTCTTGCCATTTCGTCGTTGCAGTAGTTGATCTGGCGCTCCAGGCCCTGTTGATACTGCGTCGCCGTGTAGTTGACGTCGGCAAAGAGTCGAAACGCCTGCTCCGCCAGCAGATATGCCGACTTGGTATGCTCGAGGGCTTCCTTGAGTAGTGTTTCCTTGAGCTTGGCGATGCCCTCGTCATTTCCGGCTTGGACCAGCTCTTGGTAGCGCTTGAGCAGCTCTTGCACCGTCTGGCTCGTTGCCATGGTTTCCGTGAGCATTTGCACGATTTTACGGCCAGCCATTTGCACCTTGTTGCGCAGCTGGGCAGCCGTCACGTCGGCCACGTCTTGCAGTGCGTTGCTGTCAAAGATTGAGGCCGTGTCCTTGAGCGAGGGCAAATCATACCAGGCGCCCGAGAGCATGGCGTCTCGATGCAGGGCAGCTGTGCGGCGCATCATGCAGACTGTGGCATTGTCCATGTGTCTTTCAAAGCCTGCCAAGTCTTTGCCCTCAAAGAGCCTGCATGCGTACTGCGTCTCGCTTTCCACAGCGTCTTGCATACCCTTGTGCCGCAAACCGAGCCAGGCCTTGCCATTAGCACAAGCTCCATGGCCAAGACTGGGCAGTGCATCGACTCCCTGCTCATTCAACACGTCAAGATAGACTTGAGCCGCCTGCTTGATTTGAGCATTGACCTCGTCGGCAGCAACAATGGACGACACGTCGTCGAGAATCTCTTGGCCAATGAGCTCGGCTGTAATGTCGTTGAGCATGTCGAGCGAGCTGGCATCGTTCCACATGCGGCCCCAAAACTTGTTGAGCAAGAGATACATGCGGTTCAAGTCGCCAAAGTTGCTGGCAATGTACGACATGTCCTCGATTGCCCTTGTCGTGGTGCGAATCTCGTGCTCGGTGCCCCGAATCTTGTCCTCCAAGACGCTAATCTTTTGCCCCAGAATCACCGTGTTTACAATGCCGCCCGCAACACTCAAGCCAAGACGAATGGCCAGCGCAGCACCGCCAGGTATCAAGGCCGTAATGAGCGCCGCAAGGAAGCCTAAAAAAACCCAGTCAGTGCTGCTGCTCGTCTGCCGCCGCCCTGGGGGGCCCCAAGTCTTACTAAACACCGCCATGGCTACCGCTACCCAAAAGGCGGCCTTGAGTTTGCTCAAGAGCACATCGTCTTGGGCAACCGACTCTCGCAGCTCCTCGAGTTTTCGCTGGAGATTGATGAGCTGTATGGCCAGCTTTCTGTCAATATCGGCCAGCTGCGCCGTCATGGAGTTGACGGGCTCCTTGACGGATTGTGTCGTCTTGTCCAACCTTTCAGACCACTGCTTTGCAAAAACAATAAAGGCCTTGCCTTGTTTAATAGCCAGCCTTTTCTGCTCCTCAGTCGTTGCATTCTGGTAGTCTTGCGCCGCCTCTTTTAAACTCTTGAGACGGAGCCCATGAGCCAGGGCAAACGTGCGAATCATGCTCATGACGGGACGCAGCGCCTGCTGTGTTTCCAGATATCGGTACTTGAGGCTATGCGTCATGCTTTGCAAGTCGAGAATCACGCCGGGCGACGCCACGCCCAGACGCGTCACTCCGTCCTGCGCCACCCACCGGCGCCATTCGAGCTCTGGCTCTTGCTCTCCAACACAAGGCTTGACAAATCGCCGATAGAGGTGCCCATCAGCATGCGCCGCCACGGGCCCCACTTCTGTGGCTGTAAACTCCAAGACTCTCTTGATGCCCGTCTTGTCGCTTGCCGAGTAGGACTTTTTCCTTTCAAAGTCGACGCCAAGAGTCCACGAGTTGTCCTTGTTGTCAATGGCCACCATGGAGTTGTTCCAGTACGCCATGCGAGTCCATTGCGGTGCCGACACGGGCCCGCCTTGACTGGGTTTATAAGACAAGCTTTCCCACGCGCTGCCCTCGCCCAAGTCGTCGTTTGCTAGGAAGCGCAGATTGCCGCTCCGTTCCAGGACAACGAGGTAGTAGGCCATTGCGTTGCCGCCCTTGAGCGCCACAAAGGGAATAACGCTCTGCAGCTCTGCTGCCGGGAGGACCGAGGAGCCAATTTCCAATCGTCTTTGAATATCTTGGGCCAGTCGTCAATCGCCTCCTTTAGCACTGGGTCGCCCTCGCTGCGCCGCTCTCGGCGCCAGACTGACCTTCCCACGGAGAGGCACAAGTCGCCCTTGTAGGGAAACAGGTGGACCTTGCTCTCCTCCGACACGTCGGCATCGGCAGGCGGCGACCCGAACAAGGTCCATTCGTCTCGCGTGCTGGGCGTCGCATCTGCCGCCCTGCTATTCATCTTGACGCCAAGGTAGACAATCATTTTGTTTTTGAGACCCATGACGGGCATTGTGTCCAGTGTTGCAGAGTAGTGGTCTAGATATGGCTGCCTCTGCAAAGCTAGTCAGTTTAGTCTACCCTTTTTTTTTTTTCTTTAACAAAAAAAGTCTCTGCACTCGAGCTCACGAACCAGTATGCCATCAAACCTGTCGACAATGGGCTTGATTCCCTTGGCCATTTGCTGCAGGGTAGGAGCCTGGCTGCCCAAGCCTTGTGTCTTGTCTGCGGAAAAGCCAGTCATCAAGGCCTTGATTTTATCTGGTACTTGTCCCTGACCATTATGCTTGCGGGACACGGGGTCAGTCGTCTCGGCCTGGTTGCTTTGAGAGTTTGCTTCATGCGGCTTGTTGCTCTTGTGAAGCTTTTCCCTATTGCACTCTTGCTTGGCCAGCGTGTCTCTAACCATGCCAATGACATTATCAAGAAGTGATATAGTCTGAGCGGAAAGAAGCGTTAGCGGACAAGGAGTGTAATTCGAGACAATGTTTATTTTTTTTTCACCCTTGTTCTAGCAGCTTTTGCTTCTTGTGCTTCGCCCTCGTTGCAGACATGGTTTTGTGGCCGCTTGCTTTCTACATTGACAAGGGAAATAATGGCATCGGCGGCTGCGATGCTATGACTGAGTGAAGGCATCTCCTAGCTTTTCCACCCGATTCCTCAAGATGTAGTTTTTGCGGAAACAAGTAGAAATCAAATTTCTCAAGTCTGCAAACTTTTCCCCCTTGTACACCATATACTTGGCGGCGCCCTATCCTCCTTTTTATCCGCCTCACTTCTTCTTCCCCAACTTCTTCCTCCCTACGCCCTCGCCAAGAATTCTCTCCTCACACGTCATAGCACCCAAGTCACTCGCATCTCATCTTTTTGCCACGGGACGCGGCACCAAGTTGACTGTTACATTGCTTGCCGTGGAGTTACCACGACTATATACTCCACTAATCCCCCCTCGGCGGCACTTTTGCATCAACATTACCTGGCCAAAAAAAACAAGTCTTTTGCAGAAGAAAAACTGACTAGTCCTCTACATCAACCCCGTCTTTTTGCAAAGGCAAGACGTGAATGTGGGAAACTCGCCACTTTTGGCGTGCACTTTTCTCCCTTTTTTTAGATTGCAGCAATGTTTTGTAATCTCTTTAGCTTTTGCATCAGATTATTCTTCTTCAACTTTTTTAAAAACCAGGTTTATACATGCTACCGTAGCTATCCTCCTCCAGCCATCTGCATGGCATATTACTCACCAGAGACGCGGAGCGGCTATTCGAGGCAATGGCAGGAAAAGCATGAGGAGCGGATTGCATTTTCCACTATAATCACATCTATATCCTCGAATTACATGTGACAAGATGGCGACGCTTTGGACAGGAATAAAAGAAAAATCGAGTTGAAGGGAGAGTGAGCCGAGTCTCTATCACCAAGAAAACGCCCGTGGCAACTCCTCGGTTGCACCCAGCATCCATGGCCCCGCCCACCGACACCATGGTGAAACAAGAAACAAGCTTGGGCTTTTTGATTTTTTTTCCCTTGCTCTTCAAAAAAGAGATGGATTGCCCAGACCGTCCACAACATTGGTTTCCATGGCTGTTGCGCCATTTAGATTCCCCAAGCCAAGACCGTTGAACATGGCTGCTGACAAATCATCGTCGGCTTCGGGATCAGGAATGCCTCCAAAGACGGGCCAATTCATGGGCTGCAAGTCGAGGTAGCCTCCGAGAAAGGGGTCAATGTCTCCGTTTTGCTGCTGGAGGGACATGCCGCCCGGCCGCTGGTACTGTTGATTGTGCTGCTGGTTGCCCAGGTGGTTAAAGGGCTGGTCATACTGTTTGAGTGACTGTGACGTGGGTGGCGTTGCAGACGACGTTGCCGAGCGCAGACCATCATGAGCCGGCACCAGCTCGCGAAGGCGCAGGATATAAGAGGGAATGTCGAGCGGCCGCCCACTGTCAACAAAGGCCCTCTCACGCGCCTCCCACGCCTTGAGGGTAAATTGTGCCTGCTGGAAAAAGTGCTTCTGTGTCATGTCAAACAGCTCTGGGTGCTGCTCATAGATGCGCTCAACCGAAATGTAGGCGCGGTCGGCCAGGCTGCCCGTCGGCCGGTGGCTGAGCTGGCCCGTCATGACGGCAAAGATGTCGTGCTGGAAATGCATTCGGACAAACCAGGCAAAGCTCGTGTTCTTGAGGCGGTCAAAGGCATCCACCTTGTGCTCGCTGCCCAGCACCAAAATCTTGAAAAAGTTGTCCTTGGGGCCAAAGATTTCCGTGCCCCATTCAGGCTGTTGGCGAATGGGCACCAGCATCTCGCTAATCTTGCACGTCATGAGCGGCCGAATCACGAGAGCCGCGCGATGCACTTCTCCTGCATTGGCATCGACGCATCTCTTCTCCAAATCAATGATGCGTCGCTCGAGATTCTCCGCCTCGGCGCGAAATCGCGTCCACGTCGCAAAGTACTGCTCCTCATTCTCCTCGAGGCTCTGGCCCAGCATGGCGGCTTCGAGGGCGATGCTGTCGTTGCGCTTCTCCGCCTCCATCTTGGTCCGGTAAACCTCGCCAATAACGAGGCAAAATGCCATTTCTGTTGGACCCTCTCGTGCTACGATGGGCTCGGTCGAGTCTGGGTGCAGGTCCGAGTCGTTTACATTGGATGGCAGCTTGGTGTCGCTAGCAAGTGGCAGTATGGACTGGCTGAGGCCAGAGAGCATAGCATACTTGGAGTCTTGAATGACAAGCTGCCACCAAATGCGCCGGCGCATCTCTGTCTCAAAGGGCGTCATGTTGAGCGTCTCGCCGTCGCGATGGTAGCCCATCTTTTGCGCAATGCGAATGGCAGTGCCGCTGATAATCCATGCCGAATGGCGATCAGAGCGGCCCTGAAGCGAGTACTGCCAGCCAAGTCAGCAGGCCAAAGAGAGAAAAAGAGCGCCATCAGGGGCCCGTACCAGGTACAAGACGAGCGCTTGCATGATGCACATGTTGTAATTCTTGAGGAAATTACATCGTATTAGTGCAGCCTTTGTGCCAGCAACATAGCGCTGCAGGGCTGTTTCGCGCGACATGCCAAACATTTGAATGCATTCAGTGTCGGTGAGGGAAAAGACGGCAATGTGGTAAATGGAAAACAAGAGGGCTTGGGCGCTCAAAGAAATACTGCTAATGTTGGTTGCGCCTTCAACAAGGTAGCGCTCGACTGTTGGCATGTGGATGACTTTGGACAAGGGATTGACACGGGTGAGGAAGATGTTCCACAGTTTAAAGCTATGCATGGGATCGGGCTGAAGGTCATGCGGATTGACAGTGGTGAGATCGCCACTCAAAACAAAATCGGAGTTGTTGTCAGGCGTCAAGTCGTCGGAGCCCAAAACACTGGATTCCTCGGGGTCTTGGGTTTCGACAATGTTGCGCATGGCTTGCAGCTGCCCAGAGTCAGCGGCGGACGGATTGGAGAGGCTCTTGACATACGACTTGCCTCTTCGTAAACACTGGCCCAAATGTAGCTGTCCATGAAGCGGGCGCCGCTGCCATCGTCCACCACCTTGCATGCCAGCTTGCCCCTGGGCTGGCCGTCGGCGCTCATGGGCGTGTCTGGCGACGACTCTGTTCTTGTGTCGCCAAAGCCGGGCGTCGACGGCGCTCGCATGTGCGTGGGCGTTGTCACCTGGCCCGGCGCAGGGAGCGGCACCGAGTTGCTGGCATACTGCTTAAGCAGTTCCTCGCAGCGAGCGAGGCGTTCCTGGAGATCCTGATTGGGCCGGCGGCGCTTGCGAGCGGGAGCGGGCGTGCTGGGCGTGCAAGTGACGTTTGCCTAGATATAGACAAATAGACAAGGGTTAGTCGGAGCAGACGACGGCCAAATACAAAGCAAAATATGAACCTTGAGGCAGTTGGCGCAAGGAAAGCTGCGATCGCATTTTATCTTGCGCTGCTGGCACAAGACACATGCCAGGACGCGAACGTGTTTGTGTGGCGGCGGCATCGACGAGTTGGACATGGCTGGTGGTTATACCATTGCCCAGCACCTATCAAGCTTGCCAGGATGCGACGACAGCTATCGTCAGTCGTCTTGATTGATGATGGGACTTGTCGCATGCGGCAATAATGCAAAAGTACAAGGAGAGGAGGCAAGACTATGGCGGAGAAGGAAAATGGGGATAGGGGTATACGCTCTGGCCAGGGCGATTGTCTAATACGGGGAAAAGAGTCAATTATGACGCAGGGCTGAACAAGCCTCTCTACCAAAACAAGAAGAGACGGGTTCTAGTAGAAACGACAGGTGGAAGGGGCGGACTTGCGACAGACGCTGCGTCAATGCCCCAAACCTTAGGCTTAAACGGCCTTTGCAGTGCTGACGCTGGGCAGAGCAAGAGAGGCGCTTAGTCACATGCGGAGAGACTCGGAGGCGGAGTTAAGGTCAAGGTCATGGGTACCAAGGTCTGATGTAATTCCGAAGCTGTTGTCCTTGTTCTGGGGCTTGACGGCAGCAACGTCAGCGCAGCCATGAGTGTCTGACCGCAGTCGCATCGTTGCCAGAGTGCAAATGCTACAGTCCAAGAAGCGCTGGTGCTCGCTCCAGCCTCCGGCGTCGGCGGTTCGCGCCTCCGATCCTCCGCCAAAGCCCCGCCATTGGCCCCTGCGCCGGGAGGTTACATAATCGCCCACAGCAGATTCCACGCAGCAGATTCCACGCACCTAGCAGATTCCGCACAGCAGCTTAGATTCAGCAGATTCCATCTCATTGGGCTCCACTGCATGCAGCCAATACTCGGTGACTCATTGCCAACCGCCCGCTGTGACGTGTTGGTGGTTGGTTGCTCTGACATTGACACACTCAATTGCTCAGACACTTTTTTTTTTTTTGTTTACTTATGGCCAATCCATCTCTGTGAATCCGTCGCCACTGGGTAAGCCAAAGCCAATCTTGTCCAACTGCAGGCAGCCATGCTTCGTCCTTGGGTAAGCAGCTTCTTGATTCAATGCCAGCTCTGACTGCTGCTGACTCCCTTGATATAGCCAAGAGTCGCAGCGCCGCCGATATCTCGCGTCTGCCTGTCTCGTACTACACCATCACGGCCCTTGCCTCGTCCTGGTTGCACTCCAGGGTCATGCTCCTCAGCCCCAACCAGTCACGTCGCTGCCATTAGTAGCAGCAATCGCCGAGCCAATGCCGTGCCTGTCTCCCACCAAGCAGACGCGCCGAGCAGCGCCCAAGCCTTGCCTCCTCATTCGCGCACCTCTACCAATGCCACCAGCGACACACCACAGACCCTGACGGAGAAAATTGTCCAGCGCTACTCAATAGGCCTTGCCCCTGGCAAAAAGGTCCGCGCCGGCGACTATGTCACGCTTTTCGCACACCACTGCATGACGCACGACAATAGCTGGCCCGTGGCCTTGAAATTCATGTCGATTGGCGCATCGCGCATCCATGACCCTCGCCAGATTGTCATGACGCTCGACCACGATGTGCAAAACCGCAGTGAGTCAAATCTCAAAAAGTACCGCCAAATCGAGCAGTTTGCCTCACAACATGGTGTCGACTTCTTTCCCGCTGGACGGGGCATTGGCCATCAAATCATGGTCGAGCAAGGCTATGCTTGGCCCGGTACCGTCACCGTGGCCTCTGATTCGCACTCCAACATGTACGGCGGCCTGGGCTGTCTTGGCACTCCGGTTGTTCGCACCGACGCCGCCAGCATTTGGGCCACTGGACGCACCTGGTGGCAGATTCCTCCTATAGCCAAAGTCACTCTGGGCGGCATCTTGCCACCAGGAGTATCGGGAAAGGATGTCATTGTCGCCCTGTGTGGCCTCTTTAACAAAGACGATGTCCTCAATCACGCCATTGAGTTTACTGGCTCTCCAGAGACGCTGCGCAGCATCCCCGTCGACTATCGCTTAACCATTGCAAACATGACGACTGAATGGGGGGCACTAACAGGCCTATTCCCCATTGATTCCGTCCTTGTATCCTGGCTGCGCGCCAAGGCGACCTCGGCAGCCGTACTGGGCGACCAAGCTGACGCTGGGAACCGCTTCACCCACCAACGTCTTGACGACTTGTTGCGCAATCAGCTCCAAGCTGACCCAGGAGCCACATATGCAAAGTCGCTATATCTCAATCTCTCTACGCTCTCCCCATTCGTATCTGGTCCCAATTCAGTCAAGGTTGCCACACCACTGCGAGACCTCGAAGCCCAAAAGATTCCCCTTAACAAAGCCTATCTCGTTTCCTGCACGAATTCGCGGTCATCGGATATTGCTGCTGCGGCGCGTGTCTTTATCGAAGCCGCTCAAAACAGTCCCAAGATACCCCCCATTGCACCAGGAGTCAAGTTTTATATTGCTGCTGCCTCTGCCCCCGAGCAACGGGCTGCCGAAGAGACTGGCGACTGGCAAGTGTTGCTCGAGGCCGGCGCCGAGCCTCTGCCTGCTGGCTGTGGCCCCTGCATCGGCCTTGGAACCGGTTTGTTGGAGCCTGGCGAGGTGGGCATCAGTGCCAGCAACCGAAACTTTAAAGGACGCATGGGCTCCACCGATGCCAAGGCGTACCTGGCAAGTCCTGAAGTGGTTGCCGCCAGTGCTCTCAAGGGCTACATTGCCGGCCCTGGCTGGTATCAGAAACCCCAAGGCGTCAACAAGGTGATTCTCGGCGAGGGCAGCGGAAACCCAGAAGCCGACAAGGCTGCCAGTGTGGCAGATGCTCTCGAAAAGATGCTTGCCGAGGCTGAGGGAATGATTGCCGGCGCGGAAAAGAAGCTTGGGGCGGCAGCTGCTCCCGCCGTGGCACAAGAGGAATCGCTGACGGATATTCTGCCTGGCTTCCCCGAAAAGATTGAAGGCGAAATCGTCTTTTGCGATGCCGATAATATCAACACGGATGCCATTTATCCGGGCAAGTACACATACCAAGACAATGTTTCGACCGAGACCATGGCCCAAGTGTGCATGGAGAATTACGACGCCGAGTTTCGAAACGTGGCCCGCCAAGGCGACGTGCTCGTCGCAGGCTTTAATTTTGGCTGCGGCTCGTCAAGGGAGCAAAGCGCGACGGCCATTCTCGCCAAGAAGATTCCTCTTGTCGTGGCCGGCAGCTTTGGCAACATTTTTAGCCGCAACAGCATCAACAATGCCCTCATGGGCGTCGAGGTGCCGCGGCTAACGCGCCGTTTGAGAGAGGCATTTGCCAATGCGGCAGATGAAGCGCTGACGCGCCGGACTGGCTGGCGTCTGCTCTGGGACGTGCGCAGAAGCAAGGTGGTTGTCACAGAGGCGGATGGGACGCAGTGGAGCCAAAAGGTGGGCGAATTGCCTCCCAATGTGCAAGAGATTATCGCCTGCGGAGGGCTAGAGAAGTGGGTAAAGGCAGAACTTGCCAAGAGCTAGACGACGCGTGAGAAGTATACCATTGAGATAGCGAGGGCGTCTTGCTATTTCCCGTTTGGAAGGGAAAAGATGTACCTTTTTTGATTGGCTCTTTTAAAGCGGTTAGATAAAATCTAGGCCTCTCTATATATCTTGACATACTATTCCGCTAGTGCGGTTAAAAGTATATCGAGTCGCTAAATACAGCAAAACTTGCAAAGCGGGCTAGGAAAAGAGCGACGCAATCTCGATGCTAGACGGGCTTTCCACTTGTACAACATGTACAGCGGGCGTCTCCACAGGCACCAGAGCCACCTTTTTAATCATCCACGCCTTGTTGCGATGTGCTGCCCCATTGACATGCAGTTTCCACAGCTCCTCGGTGAGGCAGACTGTTCCACACAGCTCACATGTGCGATGACAGGGAGTGCGGCTTGGTGGCCCCGGAGCCGCAGCGGCAAGCACCTCTTTTGCGCGGTCCGACATTTCAGAGGGATGTGGGAGCGGCTCGCCGGCGAGATAGCGACGGGTAACATCAAGGGCAGGCTCAACCACGTTTGAAGCGAAGCGCGTGACATCAGTACTGTCGACGACGTAGAGGCTATTCATGGCGGCGGGGCCCAAGTCGGCCAGACGACGAATTTGCTTGAGGCGAATCCAGCGCGTCTGGTTAACGGCATAGCGGCGAGTAGCAGTTTTTGTGTCAATGATGCCTTGGGTCTTGAGTTGTTGCAGCTCTTTGGCTTGTGTAGATAAAGGTGCTTGCTGTGGAGGCTGGTCCAAGGGCGAGTGAGAGGCGCAAACAGCAGCAATGTAGGGCTCGAGTTGCTTGTATCCTATGCTTTGCCAGATTCCTGTTGACATGTTGACGGGCCGGCCTTGTGCCAATTCTTCTTGCTTGAGCTCGTACAGTTGGCGCACGTCATGGAGCATGCCATTGTTGACCATGTCGTCGACACGCGCCTCAAGACGTTGTCGAAGAACCTCGCGATCAGAGTGAACCCAAAAGAGGAGATTTTGCCAGCCGTCTTGACCCGTCTTGGTCATGGCCTTGCGCTGCTGCTGTTCAGCATAGTACTGCGACGCGCGTCTGCCCGTGCGCAAATATATTTCGAGCGAGCGCTGAATCCTGCGTCTATCATTGGGATGCCACCGATGCGCCATGACGGGGTCGCACTCCTTGAGCTGGCGCCAAAGCACATCTGTAGGCTGCTCCAGCTCGGGCAGGGGATCGAGGGTGCCTTGGCGAGTCTCGGGGAGAAGGATGTCGGTAAAGAGCATCGAGTCGAGGTAGTAGTGCGTGCCGCCAACAAGAATGGGCAGGTTGCCCCGGGAGCGAATCTCGGCCACGATGCGCGTTGCATTGCACTCATAGTCAATCACATCGCACGGAGCCTCGGCGGGCGAAACGTGGCCGAGTAAATGGTGGGGGATGCCGCGCTGCTCGGCGGGGGACATTTTGTTGGTTAGAATGGGCACGCCGCGGTACATTTGCATCGCGTCGGCATTGATGATTTCGCCATTGAAGCGCGTGGCGAGCTCGACTGCTAGCTGACCTTGCAATATAGCGCGTTTAGCATGGCCTAGTCAAGCTCTCGAGGGGTTTGGAAGAGGGCTCTCAACAACAAGGGAGAAGAAGGAAAAAAAAAAGCGCACCTGGGATTTCCCCGTGCCTGTCGAGCCGAGTACGACGACCAAGGGTTTAGACGGCGGGCGGGATGCCATGGCTCTGGCATGCTGAAGTAGGCGGTGCATGCGAGCCTAGCTGGACAAGGGCGTGCGCCGGGAGATGGAGTCACGGTGCAAAAAGTCCAAGACGTAATACAGCATGATGGTCGTTGCTCTGCAAAAGCCAAACGCGGCTAGAGGTTTGGCGGCGCGTCGTATTCGGTGGCAGTGGGGCGGCACGTGACGAAAAACACCGGACTGGCCACATCTCCATTTGGGACAAGATTGGGAGAGGAGCCAGCATTGATCAAGCCACATTGCCCTTTTCCTAGTCTTGTTGCGCTCATTGACTGGCACTGTCTCCCCATTGCCGCTCGACCTCGAGAGCGCTCGTCTTCTTCTTGTCCATTGTGGCTTTTGGATGCACACGTCTCCCCCCCCCTGTTGATTTGTGTCTCCAGCAGCCAAGATGAGCTCCCGTGAGTCTATTTTTTCCCCATGGCTAAAGGAGCTCCGCGCCAGCACTCAGTCTTGGCATTGCCTCGCCAGACGGCGCTGACGGGGCGTTTTTTGCAGTACGGTTCCTCGATCTCGTCAAGCCCTTTGTGCCCTTTTTGCCCGAGGTGCAGCAGCCAGAGACAAAGGTGCCCTTTAACCAAAAAATGATGTGGACGGCTTTGACGCTGCTCATCTTCCTCGTCATGAGCCAGATGCCCCTGTACGGCATTGTGTCGTCGGACAATTCGGATCCCCTCTACTGGCTGCGAATGGTTATTGCCAGTAATCGCGGCACCTTGATGGAGCTGGGCATCACGCCCATCATCTCGTCGGGCATGGTGTTCCAGCTGCTGGCCGGCACCCACATGATTGACGTCAATCTTGATCTCAAGTCGGATCGCGAGCTCTACCAGACGGCCCAGAAGCTCTTTGCCTTTATCCTGTCGGCTGGCACTGCCACGGTTTACGTCTTTACTGGCCTCTACGGCCCGCCCTCGGACCTGGGCGCCGGCATCGTCTTTTTGCTGATTCTGCAGCTTGTTGTCGCCGGCATGATTGTTATTTTGCTCGACGAGCTGCTGCAAAAGGGATATGGCCTCGGCAGCGGCATTTCGCTCTTTATTGCCACCAATATCTGCGAGTCCATCATGTGGAAGGCCTTTTCGCCCACCACCATCAACACTGGCCGCGGCCCAGAGTTTGAGGGCGCCGTCATTGCCCTCTTCCATCTCTTGATGACGTGGCCCAACAAGCAGCGCGCTCTGCAAGAGGCCTTTTATCGCCAGAACCTGCCCAACATTATGAATTTGCTTGCCACGGTGGTTGTTTTCCTGGCCGTTATTTACCTGCAGGGCTTCCGTGTCGAGATTCCCGTCAAGTCGTCGCGCCAGCGCGGTGCCCGCGGCTCGTATCCCGTCCGTCTGTTTTACACGTCCAACATGCCCATTATGCTGCAGTCGGCTCTCTCCTCCAACGTCTTCCTCATTAGCCAGATGCTGTACTCGCGCTTCTCTGAGAATTTGCTTGTCCGTCTCTTTGGTGTCTGGGAAGCCAAGGACGGGTCGTCGCAGCTGTACGCCACTTCGGGTCTCGCCTACTACATGTCGCCCCCGCTCAACTTCAAGGACGCCCTGCTCGATCCCATTCACACGGCCGTCTACATTATTTACATGCTTGGTGCTTGCGCCGTCTTCTCCAAGACGTGGATCGAGGTTTCCGGCTCGAGCCCGCGCGACGTGGCCAAGCAGCTCAAGGACCAAGGCCTTGTCATGGCTGGCCACCGCGACCAGAGCATGTATCGCGAGCTCAAGCGCATTATTCCCACGGCTGCTGCTTTTGGAGGCGCCTGCATTGGTGCATTGTCTGTTGCTAGCGACCTTATGGGTGCTCTCGGCTCCGGTACCGGTACACTTCTTGCTGTTACGTGAGTCTTTTCCTGGTTTGCTCTCGATTGGCTGTTGTCACCTTGATTGCTAACTTGGGCAGCATCATTTATGGATACTTTGAAATCGCCGCCAAGGAAGGAGACTTGACTGGGGTCAAGGGTATGATTATGGGTTGAACATGTGGTGCACTCGGGGGAGATGATTTGGCTGTCTGGAAGTCATGTACCAATACTTGCATTTGGAGCCGTGGAGGGAAATGTAACAAGGCAAAAAAAAAAGAGAGCACACTATGAAGCCCTTGTTGGTAAAAGAAGAGAAAGAAGCAGAGACGGACAGTCTAGCAAATCAGGTTGGACATGGCGCTGAATAAAGGATGAAACTAGCTGTTTTATTGTGTGTGCAATTTGACGGGAGTCGACGAGGTTGACAGGTCTTGGTTTGTTGTCTATATAGATGGGAATAAGAGTGGACAAGGTGGGATTATGACGTGGATAAAGGGGCTTGAATCGGCAAGAAAGACTTGGGCTCGACACGTCTAGGCAATAGAGATTGGTTTGATGGGTAGGACTAGTGGCTGATTTTGGTGGCGCAACTGGGAGACGGCAACGCATTGTGCTAGTTGAGCTTTTGGGAATAGTATGCTAGTTGAGGCTTTTGTGCTAGTACTTGACTCGAGTTACATATTTCCGACAATGTCATGAAGCTGGCCATTTGTTTAGTAGGGGAAAATGGGATGGAACTTGATGGGTAGTGAATTCTAAAGGGATATAAAACTGGAGTGGTAATACTGGTAGTTTGGAAGTTCTTTAAAGTGATTGCCTGAGGTTGTCTCGGTGAGTAATTGGAGTGTAATTTCAAGGCTACAACAGGATTGGATATAAGAGGTAGCAAGCATCAAGAGGCTTCAAGTCAGTGTGCCAGTCTAGAGTGTCATCAAGAAGGAATGCCATTAGGCGCTATGGAGATTATCTAGGGCAGGCACCAAGCATCCTTGACCGAGGAAATGCCGCTCAAGCAGCGGCCGGGACGACGTGGTCAAGAGTAACAGCAGCGGGGGCGACTTGAGTGCAGACAAAGTCATTTGGCCCGTCGCCGCCAGCGTGGCAGTAGACGCCAACGGTAGTGTCGCCCATTTCCTTGGCACTGCTCAACGTTAGCTTGTTTCCCCCAACTTGATGCCCCCCCCCCCAACACGAAAGCAAAGAAAGAGACTAGGAACCAAGTCTTTTGAAAAAAAAACTTACCCCTCAATGTCATGAAAGACGCTGACAGTATACGACGTGCCAGGATTACCCATCTGATGCAGCCTAAAGCCAAAGCCCGAGTTTACGCCACACTCAACCACCTGATCCGGGCCAGGCTTGTCGGCATTGCACGGCAGCTCCATGACGTCTGCGCCCGAGAGCGCAAAGTTTACGTTGCGGATGAATTCGCCGCGGTCAGAAGAATCCTTGCGGACGGAGAAGTTGGTAATGTCAAAGACTTGGTTGAGACGGGGCTCAGAGGCGGGAGCGGCGGCGGCGAGGCCGGCCAGCAAGAGGTTGAGGGTAGTTGAGGCGCGCATTTTGCAGAGGGAGTTTTTTTTTGATTTTTCTGTAAGCGAGAGGAGTGCAAGTAAAAGCGAGTGTTGATGATTTGTTTTTTTTCTTCTCTGCAGGATGAAAGAGTAGTCTTTATATACCCCTTTTTTCCTCTGGTTCATTTTGAAGCTCGTAAACAGAGTCTGAGACGTCGTCACGTCCCACTTGCAAAGCTCCTATACTTTCAAACAAGGCTGAGCACCCTCGGATCCCTTTTCAAAAAACCAACCCATCCCTAGCTCTAGCCCGCCCCGAGCGAATACGGGAAATCGCCCACCTGTATAACAACAACCCACGAACCACAACCCGTCCTGGATACGAATGGACGAATGGCTAAAATCCATTTCGTAAAACCCCCCCCCCTCCCCAAAGCGCCTTGTGCCGTGACGCCAAGGCGACGTCATAGCGCCCCTAGCCAAGCAAACCGCCCCCCTTTCTCGGCATTTCTAAACTCTACGGCGGGAAAAAAAAATGCTTTACTTTTTTCACTTAAAAAAAAAAGATTGGTAAACTTCTAAAAATATAGCTCGTATTGCCGGCCGCAACAGAGTCAAGACGCGGTTCCTTCGTATCGGCCGACTAGCTGCGCATAGATTCAGCTTGGGCATCTGGTCGCTCCAATCGTATGAGCAGGTATCCTGCCGCAGCGCAACAGGCTAGACTACAATGCGTAGCTAAAGCACAAGTTGTAAAAACAAAACACATGTATAAACATATATGAAAAAAAAAGTGTACATTAGAGTCTGCAAGTTGTAAAAGAAAACACATATAAACAGATATATAAACACAAATTAAAAAAATGAGTACATTGGAGTCCTGTATCTCACCCGTCTTTGATTCGGCCCTACCCTCTTCCTCTGCCGTGGGACCAGGGGAGGCATGGCAAGACATCAAAATGACGAGGCCTCTTCATGGCCCTTTCTAGAAGCCGATTCGTCCCTTGCGCATATTAAACCCGCGCACACCACCGCCGGGTCTGCCGCCAGCGCCAGGCGGCTTGGGTACTCGAATAGCACCCCCGTGGTTGTTGCCGCGTCCAGGGCCGTTGTGTTTGGGCATCCGCGTCGCCGGGGGAGGCCGCTTTGAAGGCGGTGCCCTTTGCGGCCGCGGCCTCGTCTTGAATCCCGTTTTGCTTTTGGGCGTCGTGCCGTGTTTTGGCGGAGAATTCGCAGACGTCTTGGGAGGGCGTCTCTGCTTGCGAGGGGGTCCCGCCTCAATGGCGCCATTGTCTTTGCTGGGTCTGTTGCTGCCTGGCCTGGAAGCAGACGCTTTGCTGGGTCCAGGTCCTCTTCTTGGTCCAGCGCCTCTCATCTTTTCCGTAATCACGGGAGGCTCCTCGCTCACATCATTGTCAGCCGGGAAAAGGGGTTGCTTTCTTGTCCTAGCTGGTCCATTATCTTGCGAGCCGTCACGGTTGGCAGAAGCACCAGGCTTTCGTGTTGCAGGACTTGCCGCCGCAGCTTCCTTGTTTCGTGTCCTGGCCCTGTCACCTCGTCCAGCCGCTGAGCCGCCACCCTTGCGTCTGGATCCCAAGGCATTGGACGGGTCCTGGGGTGGTGCGAGTCTGCTCTGCCTGGCCCGCAACTCTTGAAAGCGCTCCAGCACGGCGCGCTGGTCTGCTTTTTCCACGTGATTCCTGTCAAAGTCGGCCCGTGAGAGTGTCCTGGGTGACTTCATCTCGCTCTGCCGGCCCACCTGGAGAGCACTAATCATTGCCCCCGTCCGCCCATGTCCATAGCCGCACCAAACAAGCGTGCCGGAATCATGCTTCTTAAACGCCGCGTAGCCTTGCCTAAAGTTTTGCACCGTTGGGGCGTGGAAATCCTCGACTGGAAGCGGCACGTACTCGATGCCCGATTTTCTAAACTTTTCCACAAACTCGGGATTCATGGCCTCTTGGTTCAAGCTAATGACAAGATTGATGCCCTTGTTCTGGAGGAAGTGAATCGAGTCGTCAGTCAGCCTCTGGTCCGAGTCGTGGCGCTGGTAGTAGGGCGCAGAGGAGCGGAAGAGCCGGTCGCTTGGATGGAGATAGTCGGTCACTTGCTCAAATCTGTGGAACCCGCCGGGTGGTGAGTCTGGCGTTGCTGGGTCTGATAGACTACGCGTGATTATTCCGACACGTTTCTGGGAAAGAATGGGTGACTTTGAGAGACCAAGGGGTTGTATTGACGGCTGGTGCCAAGCTGGTGTTTGTGACACCAAGGCGGCGCCAAATACAACGGGGCACGAGAGGAGGAGGAAAAACAAAGACTTGACCACTTGGGCCGCACTCGGATACATGATGGACTTGCTTGTTTCCATAATGATGTGAGCAATCCCATGGGATAAAGCGCTTCTTGAATTGGGTCGACGAGATGAAGGAGACGGGAGCAGACCCTACTTGTTATACGCCTTGCCTCTGGGCCAATATTGGATTCTGCCATGGTGTTTCATCTTTTGCAAGGAACATTACATGTCTGCTGTGCAACATTACATGGCTTCAACGGCTTAACCCGAATATTCGAGGCCAGCTTGACCTTGGGTGCCGGCTTGAGCAATCGACGTTTTGACACCACCACCTCTTTCACACTGTACTCCTCGGTTTCTACATGCTCTAGGAAATCTTGAGCCAGCCTTGTATCATTTTCTTTGCTTGTACAATTCCTCTTTTTGAAAGCACCCGTCTCTGCGATGCCTTGGCAATCGACTGCGTCCTTGGCCATGGCTTGAGCAACGGCGTCTAGCACCTTGTGACTATTAGTCAGCAAGCAACTATAGTCTTTTGTGCATCTTGAATGACGTGCATCTTGAATGACGGGCCCATGGCCACTTGTAGACATTGGGTCAAACATGTCGTGTCAAGAAACGAGGTGCCCCAGACGGAGCCATCGAGTCCATCGACTAATACAGGGTGACATTAAGCAGTCATTTTGCTTCTGAGCCATCTCCATGGTTGGCATCTATTCGTCCAAGCACTAGCCGCCGGCATTAGCCAGCCAATAGGACGTATTCCCTAAAACATTGAAACCATGGCAGTCTATTTATATCCACCTGTCATGTTCTAGACCCTATTGCTCGTTGAGAGTAATGCTCATTGCACAGTTGCGACTTTTGTAATTTTACATTTACAACGGTACCAAGAGCAAAAAGATGCCATGAATGTGCCGAGGCTGTTTAGCGAGGAAATAGCCATCTCGTGGTAACAAGGCCCATCTCCCACCAAACTGCATTGCTAGCTCAAGTGCAATATCAGTGACAAAGAAACGACTAGCTTGCCACTGACCGCCAGCGTCTGCAATCATGCAAATCAATACAAGCAATAAAAACATGCCACAACGACAATGGAGCCCAAGATGACGTTGGACAAGGGAGAAGCAAAACCTGCCAGTAAGCCAGAATGTATGCAACATCAATCGCCCTATACCAATGACGATACATTATTGCATGGATTCCTATAGCAACAATACCGCCTGCTTATCTAGATTGATACCTGCCAAGGGCTCGGCAAGATTGGGTTTGCTTTACACTTGCAAGGTTCCGTGGGCTGGTAACGCTTCATGAGCCCTGCTTCAGCAACAAGGTATTCTATTCCCGGCAAGTCTTGGCTTTTTTTTTTCTTTTTTACAATTGCCTGCTTTTTTTACCTTGGCATCTAGTTCTTTTTCCTGGATATCAAGCCACCTCCGAGGTAGTAACGGGCCTCCTGTGCAGCACCGGCCATGACCACACGCACTCCAACGTTACCTTGGGGCCAAGTTGCAGGCGACAAACTCATGTCACCACTGGCTATTGACTGTCTAGCACTTGCTCAAAGCCGTAGTCGATTCGGACACTTGGGACCGCACTTGTTGGCGTCGGCATGCATCAGGGCAAATGCCGCTCCGCTCCCAAGCAATCAAGCAATCATTGATGCAACGCTCCGCATGGGATGCCGTCTTGCCCGGTGGGCGTATTCTCTAGCAATACAACATGGACATGAGCGGTTCTTGGAGGGCGCTACGAGCATCAAAGATTCTCTAGGCCTTGATTTCCTCTTGATTTCCTCTTGACTCTTGTATCTCCTTGTTCCAACATGTTTTCCCCTCTATTCATCCTCCTCAGGACCATCATCAAAATCCTCGGCAAAATCTTCTTCATCAACCCCATCAACCCCTTCATCCCCAACCTGAAATCTTCTTCCTCCCCTCAACCTTCCCCCCCTCAACCTCCCTCCTCTCGACCTCCCTCCTCTCAATCTCCCTCCCCTCAATCTCCCTCCTCTGATGCGCGTCCCACACGCTCCTCCAAATGGCCTCACCATGTGCAGATATCCGCCGTGGCCGTTATGCAAGACTCCGCCGTGGCCTCCGCGCACGCACTGCGACGACAGCGGCCGCCACATGCGATCCTCAAATTCGGATGGCCGCATGCGCAGCACGTCGTTGGGGCGTCCTCCTCGGGCACAGAGCACCGCGCGGCAGCATCCGCTGCTTGTTGAGCGGCATCGGTTGTGTCGCACGCTGATGAAGCCGTTGCCAGTGTTGTGCTGCAGAGAAAGGGATTCAATTTCTTGAATCGCCGCCGGACAGTCGTCCATGTTGGGGCCAACGTCCTGTATCCATGTTAGCCGCTTCTCTTCTCCTCTCCTCTCCTCTTCGTCTTGTAATAGACTCATAACCAATGTAAACGCGCCCAACAGCCTCTGTGCTTTTGCTTCACTCACATTCGTACACGCAAACTCTTCCTGCTGCGACCCAGCAAGCACATCCCCTCCCACATCTTGCTCGACATCATTCCACGCAACATCGTTGGCTGCCACATCTTCATCTCGCCCTTCCAGCACCCAGTCCACTCCAAGCTCCTGCTTCCCCACGGCGAGGCTCATGCCAACCACCAACAAGGCCACAAGCTTCATCATCTTGACGCCTTCATATAATCAAACGTGTAGAACCAATTTCTTTTTCAAATAAACTTCATCAGTATGCCTTGGCGTCACTCCTTGTGCGTTAAGTGTAAAAAGTAAATATGTGTGCGTGCAACTTGTGCACTTGTGCCTATCTGCGCATGCACACCGACACATCCTTTCACACAATGTCAAGGTTCATGCCTCTTTATATCAAAAAAATCATGTCTGCATTTCCTAAGCTCCAACTAGGTAGCAAAACTTTTAAAAAGTTTAAACCGCCATTACTGCTCCTTAGTCCCGGAACCACATCTTGTCAAGTGTCGATCTCCCCCCTTTACG